>QNGE01005029.1:0-26387 GCA_008508345.1 Paragonimus westermani | reverse complement strand
ACAGCGAGTCGCTGAACACATCCCGAAGTGGTTGAAACATCAGATGACGCACCAGTCCCAACTTGACGCATTGACTACTCGAAATTCAACGTCATCGATTGCTAAACATCTCATGACAACAGGTCATCAAGTTGACCCAGTTAACTCATTCAAGATACTGTTGCGCAACTGAAATCCGAAGTTACTAGCCTTCTGCGAAGCGATTCTCATTCGAACTTACCAACCGACGTTATGTGCACAGACGTGGTTGAAACAACCGATCGGGTTGCCATGGTCATGATTACATAATAAGTGGTGTGCTTGTATGTTTGTATAGTCCCTGTGTGTCGTTAAATATTTGTTGTATATAACTGGCATGTTTTACGTTTGTGACTGATGAGAGTAAATGAAATGTTAACATATCGCAATATATGTCTTCTTTCTGCTCTGATGAAGTGGTTAAAGGGAACTCAGTGTTTCAAAGAAACTCATTAGCCTTAGACGATAACAACTGAGAATACAGCGAGTACTGGAGATATGACACACAAGCAAGCGGAATTAATTCAAGTCTTTTGTCAGCCGTGTACAAGCCTAAATACAATAATACTTAAGTCACTGTGGGCCGTCTAAGTATGTTTTTAAAGCTAGGTAGGACTGACGACGACTCCGTGCTTAGTGTAATACATGGCTAAAGTTGTGCACTTTGTCCACATAAAGTTAATTTGAGGATAAAGGCAACTTGGGATGGCGCCAATCCAAAATTGGTGTGCCCAGATTTAAAACCCGCAATTAATTCCTTGCGGTACCCATTAATTCATACCGACCAATGCATATGATAGACTTGTTTTATGTTATTGTGATGACTGTCGATTCACTGCAGTGGTGTTCTCATTAATAGCACAGATAAAAATGCAACACCCACACTGTAAACGTCGTGAAGTCATCATCAGGCTGAGAGTCAAGCAGAAGTAAGCAGGACAGTGCACGTTTTTTCAGTAATGTTGAAAACACGTAAGAAATCATCTGAAAAATAAAACGATGAGAATTACGACGAATTTTTCAAAATCCGATCACAGAATAGGTTAAGTGTGAATGTGCAATTCAACAGGTAGACCATTTATATGGATAATTTTTTACTTAATACCATTGTCAACATATACTGAGGCGTTATCTTTGGTTCTACTGACACTGTACACTTTGACTAGTTTGTTCCTTCTACATTTGTTTACATTTGTGTGTTGACGCGCGTTCACACGAGGGCTGTTATTCTCTTCCAGTGCGAACTGAATGTGTAATCTGGCGAAAGTTCTTTGTAACCTCTGAAGAGAAAGAATATCATTTTCAGGTTCAATTCCCACCAGTTCCTCTTCTTATTTAGAGGTATCCTTCCTTCAGTCGACAGCGTGGTATCTGAAAATTAGGATACAGACTACATTTTCACGTGATCAGGCAACGAAACTTCTACAGTTCTCAGTGAATTGGCGTAACGCAGCTCCGCTGCTCAGTTTTCTGACATTTTTCGATGTACTTGCCGTTCTATGTTTGGTGTACTGTCGAAAGTCGAAGTAACTGTAGCGTGACAAATTTACTTGTAGAAAGTCTATCCTACGTGTGGTCTCGTTTTTGCTTTTTAATGCGTCAGGTGCACAATTAAGATCAATCTTATACACATATAATGAGTATGTTTTCCTAATGGTAGCTCCGCATACATACCAGATCCTCCTTGTTTAACATTTACTCACGCGTTCTCATTTTTTATTTGCGCTTGATTGTTTTAAGAAGGTAATTTTCCGCCTAATTGCTGCCATTTTGCTCGGTCTTTCATGGTTAGTCCATTTTGAACTACTGTCTTCTGGGAGCATTTGTATTGCAAATATCCGACTAGCACTATATCAAATGTATTGGATTAAAATACTTTTTCGACGTTTTCTTCATTATTCTATTAACTAGAACGTCCAAAACGGCGTTAGCAAAACTGACGTTTAAGCGTTATTAGGAGGATTTCCCAAAATTGCAAGAATCTAACGTACTACCAGCTTAAATGTTCGCCCGATTTAAATTTGTCTGCAAGGCGGTTGGTTATCTACTTCGGTCATCTGTATGAAGCATGGTGTTGCAAAACGAAGTACCACGGAATCACAGAACACATAAGGTCTTGGCCGGCTTATTATTACTCATAAAAAACATGAAAATCGAAACTGATAAATACAAACCGTGATTTTTGAGACATTTCGTTTGTCCGCAACTTTTAAAGTTGCTATATCAGTGATTGAGGTTCACTCCTTGAAGGCATTCCTCGCGAAAAAAGTCAAAAGGATGTTTGGGACCAGAATAAACACAAAGTTGGATTCTCACATTTTGGTGCTGGTTCACCTTCAGGAGACATAAACGTGCGAATCGTTTTCATACACCGTTAATTTCCTAGTAAATGCCCGACAATACTTTATAAAAATCCAGACAAATAAGCTACTCAGACATA
Organism: Paragonimus westermani; assembly: GCA_008508345.1. Classification (NCBI taxonomy): domain Eukaryota; kingdom Metazoa; phylum Platyhelminthes; class Trematoda; order Plagiorchiida; family Troglotrematidae; genus Paragonimus; species Paragonimus westermani. Next base: position 23,929 of record QNGE01005029.1, on the reverse strand, counting down.
ATTTGATATCGTTAATTCAGTTGAACTTAAAAACTTCGGAAAATTACCCATTAGCACCTTTACGGCTTAACGACTGAATAAACTGGAGCACAAAATTCAACGTTATTCTTGACTCTGTGCAGTCTACGTTTAAGATTCAACAAGTAAACACTCAGCGTAATTTGCCTGACTGACAGTTCGACTAGTGTCCTATCTGGTCAACTTGAGAAGTAACTCAATCCTACTGGAGGCTGAGGTGAACGTTTAGTGAATGGATTTGTATATTACTGTTTCACAACTAAATTTCTAAACAAACCGCAACAGACCGTTGTATAAACTACTGTCAGGTACAAAAAATACAGTGCTCATTCACAAAATTAGCTTCCAGGAGACGCACTGTCCGTTCTGAGAAATCCACGTTTGTCGGAAACGATTAATTCTGTTTGTGAGAGGACGGAGTAATCGAAATGATAGTTTTGTAATAGATCGGTGCTCAGACGTGATCCTGTCTTCATGTACAACTAACGTGAATGTAGTAAGAATCCAACGGTGAGGGCTGCACCTTCAACGAGATCTCACTTCTGAATAAACTTGAAGTTGTGCTGAGGGTATTAATTTCCTGTTGGGAGAGGATTATACCAGTATTGTTTGTATGGTCCGCACTTCCGTCTTGGTGGTTACCAACTACTAAAAACCTCGAAGCAAATGGCATATATTTCTAATGTTTTACGTGTTTTCAAATATGCTAAACATTCAAGTCTCACAGTGTCGATGACAATTATGTTTTCAGTCAGCCAACAAACGAAACATGATAGACCGATCAACACACCGCGGGCCTAATCTAACTGTAATTGGACAAGTCTTTTCATTTTAAAATATCGCTGTTCTGTGCACCCGTACCACCAAACGTGCGTGAGGTTGTGATTTTATAACGTCGTTACCTCATTTTGCAACCACATAGATCGTACTTACATAGATCTGTTTGCTTAACAATACAAGCACTTATCGAATGACTCCTATCTGGCTCGTCCTTCACTGATAAAAAATCATAGTACTATGCGCTTTGTACACGTTTGAAGAAATACGCTTTCACTGGATTTTTGGATTTTTGACGAACAGCTCCATTTGAAGCAGTATCACCAGCAGGGATCTTGTTTGAGGCAACCAGAAGAGAAGCCATGTGAATACGAAAGATGAATGTAGTTTTTCATCTAACAAACTTCAACTACCTTGGTCTTTGATTTTGGATCTTTTAACTCGAAGACAATTTGACCCCAGTGTTTTGTTGTATATCTAGAAGTTGGTGCCATCTGTCCACTATGCTGTAGCATCCACTCATTAAACAAAACATGTAACTCAGAGACTTGCTTTTAAGAAGTTGTTGCGTTGCTTATCTGAATAACCGAACAAGTTCAATTTTCCAAACGTTCCGTGCCGACTATTTAAACAAAAGTAGACTTCAATAATGTGTACAGTTTTGCAACGCCTGAGTAGACTAAGACAACTTGCTATGAGATTCACATTTCTGTCGGCTCATACTAGAACTAAAAGTTATACGTCTTATCACCAGAACACACACCAGTAAATAAAAATTCTTTTACGTTCCATTGACAAATGATATCAAAATGCGTGTTTTCTTTCAATACCACTTCTTAAGGTACACACCACTTCCCAACAGAAGTTAGAAGGATAAACTTTAAACACAACTAAAACATTCATTTATTCCCCCGCTGAATGTAATCAAAACGGATTATTATCTGGGTTTCCACATTTAAGATCCAGGGTTAACTGTAAAGATTTTTCTATTGTGTATCGCACTAAATGACGTAATAATTTAGCAGTTCGTTTGGGAAAACTCTGCGCTTCAGTTAGTTTTGAGTCAGCAAGTGTCCTTCAATAACTGAGCTGCAGCGCCATTCTGAGAACTTGAAATCATAACATTTGGAAACAGTTGTCTAACCGCTTCGCTCCATATTAACAAAGCCAACCATTTCTGCTACTTTCCGAAACAACGTTAAATGAAGAGACTTGGCAGTGTTAAACTAAAACGGCTTCTTGACTACAATCTACAATAATGAATTTCAAGTTAATGGTTTAGAAAATATGTATATTAGGTTCAGTAGTTTTCCCCCGCTTTTAAGTATGCTCATACCGACTGAGCTAGACTGTGAAATTTCAAGGTAATCACGTTGATACACAAAAAATAAAACCATAATTGTGACAAGGTAAGCGGTAGCTCTGCAACAATTGTGACAGAAGCAAGCGTTTGGTTTTGGGTGGTTGATACACATCACACATGATGGCTATATTCACTTTTATCGACGAGTACTGAAATTTAAAAATAACAAATTAACTGCACTCCTTGCTGTTCATTTTTCTCAAGGTTAAACAACTATGTACATCAGCGCAAATGTCAACAATATCCGCAGGAAATGTACTGAACCTGAGGCCACTACATAACACCTGATTGTGCTTTATATTTTAACTAGAGCACTCTCATTTATGTGCGCTTGATGAATAAACAATACACAACCCTCAGGTTAGTTACACCAACCGTTCAGCTAGCAGTTTGTACGATGGAGGTTTACCGAGTACTCGTGCCCGATGTGTGCTAAAATCATGAATGCTATCGTGGACCCCAGTTGTGATTTGGTTCTTAAAAACGGTACTTGCTCTACCCTTGTTTAGTGTTAGAAATGCTGTCTGATATGTCGAAACAGACTGATTATCCACATCTGTTATGTGAGTGTTCTAAACATGTTCGCTAAGGTGTGAACTCAAGTTGGTTTGGGATAAACGAAAAAGTAAGTCGTGAATGTGTCATGTTTTTCACTCGGTTTGCTTTTCCCACAATCCCCACTGCCAAAAACCAACAGTTAAACAATATAACAATTTCCATTGGTCTTAAATTCTGCCACTTACATAAAGTGCCAGTACGGAAACACTATCGATTGAACAAAACTTTGCAGCCATGTGTAACAGAAATATTTTGTTCTCCAGTTCACATAATTTGTTGTTAGTTTGCAAGTTAAAATGGCTAACAGACTATGTCCAATAAATAGATGGGAATCAACCAGTGTTCGGAAATTTTGTGGTCGCAAGTCAAGACACACAGGGAGATCCTGACAACAAGATAACAACTTATAGGATTCATAATGTAAGTGACAGCTTTTTGTGTCATCGAGTAAGTTTTTCGATAAAAGAGCCTGCCTGACAATTTAGAGACGTGTGCATTTATGCTCCGATGAAGTTTTGATGCAGATTTTCTACTCAGTCCATTCTGTTCGTGCCTTTCGTCGTTTTTATGTGTGCGGATTTGTGACTGGTAGCTTTATGTTGACTTCTGAGGCCACAAAACAGTGTTTTATCTGATAAAAGTCTGAGTGAAATTTTATCAGATTTTGACCGATGATCGTGCACGCATTCAAAATGGATCACATAAACGTGTTTGTGCATCAAAGTCGTTCGTTCTGCTCGAAGTGTCAGGCTTTAGACACTTTGGATTGGTGTGTTCAATGTGACCGTTTTATTTGTTTATTGTGACGAGCCGGTGTTGCAAAATTATTCACAGAAGTTTGAACTATTAGATGGACTGTTTTCCAATTATTTTTGTTCATACGCCCATGAAATGTAAATGGAAGGAGATAAGGTGTAACTGAATTGTAATGACATTAGAAAGACACGTGGATGGTGTGTAAATTATATCCAAAGCATTCCTTATCAACAACGATGAATCCCGTTTTATATTTTGACTTTGCCAAAATGAATGATTAACCGTAAGCCATGAGTAATTCATTGACTATATAGACATTTCTGATTGCTTAGCGTAAAACCTACTTTCAGTGAACACGTTTAGTCTTTAGCGGGTTTAATCAATTTGAAGAGAGACAGGTCGAGAAATAAAGGGCTAAGCGTTCGGGCTACCAGTCAAACCCTTAATTATCTCAAACGTCTGTCCGGTTTATCCTGCCTGAGGTAACGTGTTCGAGATAACCATTTTGGTCTGGATTCCCCAGTGAGTAGTTGTACAGAGCCAGTTTCAGGATTTATTAAAAACCGCTAATACAACATTGTGTGAAATTTGAATTAACCCTAAGCTTTACGAATTCACCCAGAATTTACATCCCGAAGCAAAACTCTACCCGGATTTTGAGGAACAACGATGGAAATGTAAACTTGAGCTGATTATTTAAGTTACCACGTGGATCTGTGTAAGAAAGATTTGAGATTAACCTTCATCGCACCCTCAAAATCAACAACATAAGTTTGGTGGAGTAAACAGCTGCTACATTGACTAACGTACCGGTAAGAATTGTGAATTCATTAATTCTTTCAAAAGAAACGAAAGAGTATGGTCACTACATACTTTACTACAGCGTGCCCATGTTTCGTGTGCTCCGGTCCGTACGTTTGACTTCCCGGAAATAGAAGATATCGTTTTTCCGAAAAATTTGTGTTTCTGTCTTCAAGTGTCATTACTTCTAAACCACACAACCTTACGTTTTGTTCATGTGTGCATTCATAACTTCGTTATCAACCACAGATTGTAAAACAATAAAGTACGCAACAAGGGGTGTAGAATAAAACGTGGTCTTCCGTAACCACAAGATTCTAGAGCTCAAGTGAACACCCGCAGCAAGATTTGGACCAATGAAGTTTAACAACTGAACATTGTGAGTGCATAATAAAAGCGCGCTGACGAGTTAAAAATGACGAGGTTCTGTCTATATTTTTGATTGCATAGCTTCGTTTTACTATATTCAGGGTTTCCAAAAGACTTTCCAATTCTTCTCAATCTTGTACCGCATTGGTGTGGAGGAGTAGTAAACTGTGGATGAGTGGCGCTGAGACCTGAATTGAATATCGACTTATGGAAAACTTTGTAAGATAAATCTGACAACACTGACTGGTTTTTAACTAATTAGACTGTTCAGAGCAGCTTCTACCTCGCAGTGGGCTAAAACGATTGTGCCAAACTCATTCATTCTGCTGCACCATCATACTTATTTTGTACGTCATTTGGTGACTCTGGTGAACTTGGGTAATTATCGATAGTGATAGTAAGTCCTGTATATTACATTAACTTCTCATGTAAATACTACTCTAAGTTAACTAATCTGCGAGCTTACTTATAAGTGAAACAGATGTATCGGTCAGCAGTACGTTTGGTAGGTTTTAACGTGAAATTTCGAGAAATCCTGCTGGCGCAGTCGATCGCTTAGATTATTTTGTGGATTCCGTATGAGACAACAGGAGGTGTGGGTTACAGAATTTCAATGTGAAATTTCCGAGCTCCCGGCGTGACTTTGTAGCTCGCCTGGTAGAACGCTTACCTTGTTTGGGCATGCTCTTTCTAACGCTGGCTCAAGTCCAGCCGAATTTCGGATTTTTCACAACTGAATCCCTCCGAAATTATTTTTTTCTTCAAACCACTTATGAGAAATACTCGGTCTTCACGATCAGCCAACACGATACACCCTAGCTAGTGGCTATTCTGCTAGAGTCTAAAAACAGCAGTACGAAATATCCACACAATGTTGAGATCTTCGTTCAATTTAATCTCTGTTCGCCAACAAGCATACCGCTTCCAGAGACGTAGGATATCTTGGTTTTCTCAAACTGTGAGCTAAGCCAGTTTAGATCTGAAACCAACCATATTCCGTTGCAGTCTCCTTATTTAGGTAAGTTCTTTGTCGATTTCATTTTGAAAGGAATCAATGGACCAAAGTTTTGCTGCTTTTATGGCTCACTGGTAGTATGTACTTTCGTCATGACCGGAAGTCACACTCCAGCCTCGGTGTTTGCGCAACCACCGCAGTAGCCGCAATGCCGGTAACGTCACCGTGGATATGGCCGAGTAATCAAATCCAAACGCTTAAACACAACATTGAGTAGATATACTTCAAATTGCCCAACCATTCCGATGGAGATCAAGCAAAGCCGCTTTGTTCTGCCCATTAGGTAACCCCATTTTCATTACTCCTCAATTAAGTTGAAACTCCTTTCTCCATTGAACCAAATGTATGTGATTTAAATCAGTAATAGAAAAAGACACTGTACACATTACTTCCTGAATTACAGCTCATAGTTAGACCTTCTAGTTACCTCCTCCCCGAAAAAATGTAGTTGACTGTAGGTCGGCTCTTGATTAGACTCATTGATGGTGCACGTCCCTATCCTCAATGAAAGTTGAACACCGTTATGTGCACTCGTGATCTAATCTTGTTGAGCAACAAGCATTTCAATTCCTGCTAGGTACGAGCACACGTTCGTGACTAGTAGTAATTGCTAACAGGTATTAATCAGGTCACCACAACATCTGAACAAAGCGTAAGGTAATGTTCAAAGTGGACTCGTGATCAGAGGTGCTCAATCAAACTAAATTCGTAGATTATACTCAATCTACTCAAATGTATTTGCATGCTCATGTACGTTACAGAACGTTACAGAATTTCTAGGGACATCCGTGTTGCAGAGTTAACAGCAAGAATCAAATTTGAGGGTTGTCCGATTTACGTAGCTTTTTGCTGTTTTTATTAATTTAACAAATTTTTATTTCTTTGTAACTTCTGGAAACCTCCAAAAACACCCACCCAAATCGAGCCGAATATTGTATTTAACTTGTCATCGTATTTTTTGTACAGACATTATGTTTTGTGATTGTTTTCATGGTAATAATCAAGAATATCAATATTGGATCCATCCACCTATTATCTATTTGGCAAGGTAAAACCAGCTAGCGATAATGTTAAATTTAAGTCCAACAACAAGTTAAAATTTGTAGTTCTGGAAAATTTAAAATTCATCAAACGCATTCGTTTTAATGTTGCCCCAAGCAATGTAACATCTCATATATAGTTTTGCCAACTTCCGCCTGATACATCCTCATAAGTGTACTGAAATGTATGATATGGCGTTTGTCTTGCTGAACAGATGGGAACATTATCCTCAACATTTTGTCAATTAGCATTCTAGTGGTCGAGTAAAGAAAGGAATCATTCAATTCCTGATGCGATTTCATCAGCTGTGATTTCTCTACCTGTTGTAACTCAATATCTGTTAGTGATAAGGTAATCGTCTTGAGGCCAACGCCGACAACCAATTATTTTACCAGCGGTGAGCGGGTTTACAACTGACTTAGTACTTATGATATATATCTCTGGGGCATATAATAACCCAGATGAAAAGCACAGTAAAGTCTCTTGTTTGTTTTATTTCATCCTAACATTATTCAGTCCCGCCGTGTGAAAGTCGGGCACTTAGCGTATCCCCTCAGATTTCATTTTTGCGGCGGATGTTTTTGTACTTATATAAAAATGTTTTTCTATTGAACCAATACCTGTTTTTAGGCTGAACTATCCTAGTTTTGTAAGTTACTCGAAAGTCAGACTAAAAACATTTAAACAGGCAGACTAAGAATGCACCCACTTTAGTACAACACTTCTGTTGTGGTATGGGTGTAGAGGCGCCAAGTACGATCGGCGGTGCTGCGCGTAGCAAAACAAGTATCTGAGGTCGTTCCACATGCACACCACAGTTTGTTTGCTTCATAAAGTCGATACCATTCTTGAATCCGATGTGATTCAACTAGTTATTGTTTACACATCAAAGCTCTTCAACCACCAGTCAATACTCCTTCGTAACGTGATGTAAGATGGCATAAGTAGTATGGGTTTAATAAGCAGATGTGCCGTAAGTATACCGCCAGTTTTGTGACCGTTGACACTTTATCAGAAATGCATACCTGATGAACCTGGATCACACATCCGAGTATAGAAACAACAGATTTTGACATTTGTAGCCTTGTAGACTATCCATGCTTACAACACGTGACTGAACTATTGAATATTCTTTATGAGAATGCTTTTGCGACTTTCTTTCAGGACGTCTGCTCACCTCAAAGGAAGCATGCGTGTTACTGGCAGCTTAATTGTCACAATAACCCTGCATCTATGTGATACAACCGGACGTTTTACGAAACCTGGCAAAGTCTTTAAGGCACCAGCTCGCTTGCTTTGGAGTGGACCGATATATCAAGGTAAATATGCGAACTTCGTTAGTAGACGGTGGCAGAGGATCAAGGGTGTACAAATGTTGAAATGCAAAGCGCCATAAAGCAGATGGGTTTACTAAAGGGGGCCATTAATAAGCGTGCGTTTTTTCTGCCTACACCGGTAAATTAGGTGTGTCTAGTTACGAATGTTCGCTACCGTTTGAGACGAAATTAGTTGTCGCAAATCAGACTGATTTTGTTCCGTAATTTGGCGTATTGACATGTATTGCATGCTAAACATTTGTTGCGGGAAAACTATCGACACCTCCGAAAGCAACGGAATAACAGTAAACAGTCGATAATTTCAGAAGGTTATATGTATGTCAAGATAATGAATGCCGAAAGAATACATGAAAATGAACCTTCCAAATTTATGTTAGCAGTGACGACAAACTCACCTACGTCTCGTCCAGTTATTGGAGATAGTTATAACCTAGAAGCAAACACACAGTTGTAGTTATCAACACAGTGATATACATCTGTAGCCAGTGACAGTCACACTGATTGCAATAGTTAATGGCCGGCTCGTTGTGACAGTTGAACTTCGTGAGTTGATGTCATCCTAAAACTTGACGATAGTGCCGAATAACAAAAAATTACTGGCAGTGCATCCCTGAACAGTATGCGGTTGGTTTCGGCGGGAAGTAAACACTGGAAAAACGGTGAAAAAGTTTGTCAGAAATCCTCTGTGAACTTTTCAAAACTGTGCTGACGACAAGGTTTGCAATTCGTTGGCTTTGCCAAAGGGGGTACTCAAGCTATATTGAGAAGAGTAACAAAGGCCTCATCAGTACGAATTAACCATACACTGTCTGCTGTTATCAACGCTGATAATATCAAGAGAGGTCGCTTAAAGAATACACCATTAGGTTGGAGAAAGATATCAAATAAGGGTACAACTGTAATGGTGGATGGCAGCGACAATCCTGACCAGAGGAAAATTACGAATGGACGGAACGTTGTGGGTAATGTATCGAACGCCGTATCGATCAGCGTGGTAGCCTGAAACTTCGCTGCAGATTTATCCGGAGATTTCCTCTTCGAATTAACTGTTGCATCTTCAGTTTTCAGTCCGCTAAAAAGCTTTCTCACATAATCCTGATGATATCTATCAGATTCTCTAACAGACACTATGCAAATGATACAGAAGCTGACAACAATTAACTTTTCGCAATATTGCCAACTAAACACATAACGAGTGTGTGTATTTTTGTACACTAAAAAGCGTGCACAGTGGTGCCAGCCAAATAATTGTTCTCATAGTTGCGGTTTTGTTACATCCATATGTACCGATTTTATCTGAAGATATGCAGGAGATGTGTGATCTTAAAGAGAACTGCGATATTTTGAATATTGGATTCTTCGCCCTCAAGATGTGAAATCAAACATCAGTATATGCTGTTTTGCCTTTGACGGCAGAGATTTTGTTTTTGTGAGCAAACCTTCCAATTATCTTCATGGATGTGATTGGGCGATCTCTTAACGTATCAACTATCCCGAAGCTCTTCAATAATCTCCTCTGCATTAAAGTTTTTATCAGCATCCTTCTTGGTTTTCGAATATCGTATATATATATATATACATATATAGAATGTCACACCACTTACCTAAGTGGGTGAGCTGGGGACTGTCTGGTTACGGAGATTTTGCCTGTCTGCTGGAAAACGAATGTTGAAGGAATTGTATCACAGTGATGTTGGTAGATTCCGGCGTGAACTGTTTGGGAAATTTTGCCGGGGCAGTCGATCCCCTGAATCATTTGGTGGATTCCATGGGACAGTGGGACAGGTGGGTAACAGAGTCCAAATATGACATTTCCGAGCTCCCGGTATGGCTTCGTAGCTCAGCTGGTAGAGAGCTTGCTGCGTAGAGGCATGCTGTGTCTGTCGCTGGTTCGAATCCAGCCGAAGCCCTGACTTTTCACAGTGGGGTCTCAACTACTTGAAGTGTTGTGATTTGAACTACACATCATTTGCACTGACATCTACCATAGGTCGTCCAGACTAAGATAACGATGTCAACAATTTAGCTGTCGTAGAATCGGACGCCTTGATCTTCGTGCAGACGGCCTCTGGGTAGCAACGAAAATACAACTGCGAAGTGACCCATCAAAGTGAATCGGTTGTGAATCGGTTCCGTAAGGCGTCATGCTGGTGAACAGTAAATTCTTCTTGTTATGCTCTTTAGCATGGCTACTCCGATCTCGTTACTTCCCGCACATCCCTGCCTACATTGTGGCCACGGCAGGTGTATATGTTTGATAGGTATTTTCTTTTTTCGCAAAGCGGCCTCAAAGAGTGGACGCTGACTGTCTCAAAAGTAATCCACATTTATTTCGCGTGATCTGTGGGATACACCGAACAATGTTTCGGAATGTTTGTGCACACCGTCAGGTTGTGCAGCGTCAACGCTGTGGTCGATACACGCTTGGACCGAAAATAAGCAGGAGTAGCTGACAACATTTTATAACATTTATTCAGACATAAATAGGTTTATCGTTATTACAACAGTTCCTCTATGGCATACAAGACATCTGTTGGAAGTGAATCGTATGTCAAAGATATCCTGAGGTGTCATTTGCTCAACGTCCATTGATGAATGACCGGTGTAAGTGTCGTGAGGGCGGACGTAATCATAAATGCAATAGACATCTACAATCGATAACACCACTGTAAGTGGTGAGTAAAAAAATAGATCTTTTGGTATATTCGCATATAAAGTAAATATTATCCATAGGCCTATATAGGCCCATCAGCTTGTGTTTACAACAGTGTTCTTTTAGAAGTTAAAGTTCTCTGCCACCCGCCGTGTGACAGCATTGCAATAAGACTCAGACATATCAGTAACGAGCTGTAGTAATTCACCTGTAATGCATTCTTAGATGGACTGATGTCTGAAAGCACACAGCACACTTTACAAACACCACATGCCAGTGTTTGACCTCAACAATCTGAGTAGTTTAAATACCTTTCATTCAACTGCTCTCGTGTTGTTTTACTAAGTACCCACACTTTTACATAAGACGCTAACATCCGGTGAGTAATGTTTAATCACATTCTTTTGCGTTATCTAACACATCGTGCCCCAAGTATCTCAACGGAACTTCTAGGTTGATACTGTGAAATCCTCGGCTGGGTAGCTAAAGCACCAGATGTCTAGTCCAGTGTACATCACATTACTCAAATAATTTGGTTTCTGTGACCATTTCGCCACAGTTAATGAATAACGCGCAGCTGGAATGATGAAAAAATCCTCACCAAGCTGAATCTAAAATAACGGGATTCTGTTTACAATACTCGTGTGAGCAAACAGCGTATTTCTTTGCAGATCTGATCATGAATTTTACATGCGGTGTATCCATTGGGATCGGACGCACTCGCACATCTACTTTAAGAAAAAACGGGGTATACACACACGGGGTATATACACTAGAATACTACGCCGTTTGTGAGATTTATACGATTCACATTTATTGACGCGTGAGCCCACGCTTGCTATATCCTGTAAGCGTATACTCTGAAGGTCTTTGCGCCCGGTCGTTGTGTTACTTGCCACTTTAACGAATCCATTACCTTAGGTCGTACAACAGTCCAAAAACTACAGTCGTCACAGTCATTGTGGCAGTGCATCAAAGGCAAGAGTAACGAAATCACTTGATTTCGTGTTAAGTATTAGCATGGTCTACTTTTGCTAAACCCGCCGTCTTAGTGTTCTTTTCAGTTAATCTTCTCCATAGGAATACTGTTGGGAATGTCAAACCCCAAAAACCGCCCACTTAACTGGCAATGAACATTTATTACTTTTGTAAATTCGAATTCCTCTTTTACGCGCCACCATTGCACCATCAGCTTTATTTCTTGCGCCTAATACATACTGGATGCTTGTTATCGACCCATGGTGCTTTTCACTGGACATTGGTCAATGAACATTGAATATTAAACACTGGATACTGATCATTGAATACTGAACATTGTTCACCATTTCGCTTAACGTGCTACCAGTACGCAGGAGCTGCACTTGTAATTTGTCTGCTGGCTGAGACAATAAAAGCTGTCTTTCTGGAGACCAGTGTTTATCCTTCGTAGTCTGCTTGGGGATCGGCTCTTCGGGGAAAAACAGCGCGTACAATGTCAATGCGTCTCAGGAATCGTTCCAGCCCAATTGTGTTCGCTCAGACTCTCCGCATTATAACATTTTTGGCGACGTTTGTTGGTTTGCTATGGACCCATCAAAGTTAGCGTTGTTATGGGAGCAGCAGCTTAAACTGATAAAATACTTGCGAAGTCCAAGGAAACCTCCGCACAACCTACAGCCACGAACGCACCGTCGACTGATGCATTGTGCATTACGACACTGATGCAAATTTTACATCTGACACTTGGTTCAGGCGTTATAAGGATTTATTTACCGTTGATTTCGCTGGCCACAACGATGAATGGGAAGTCGGACAGCTACTTCGTAAGCTCGATGAAGCTGAATTAGACAAGTATTGCAAACAGTATTTTGCCTGATGAACCTCGAGACCGTAATTTCAAGGATATTATCCAGTCGCTTAGTCACCTGTTCGGTTATCAATCTTCTTTGTTCAGCATTCGGTACAGATGTCTCAAGCTGGTAATGAACTATACTTGCGAAGTCCAAGGAAACCTCCGCACAACCTACAGCCACGAACGCACCGTCGACTGATGCATTGTGCATTACGACACTGATGCAAATTTTACATCTGACACTTGGTTCAGGCGTTATAAGGATTTATTTACCGTTGATTTCGCTGGCCACAACGATGAATGGGAAGTCGGAAAGCTACTTCGTAAGCTCGATGAAGCTGAATTAGACAAGTATTGCAAACAGTATTTTGCCTGATGAACCTCGAGACCGTAATTTCAAGGATATTATCCAGTCGCTTAGTCACCTGTTCGGTTATCAATCTTCTTTGTTCAGCATTCGGTACAGATGTCTCAAGCTGGTAATGAACAATTCTGATGACTTCCTGACGCATGTTGGACTGGTAAGCCGTGAATGTAAACGCTTCAACCCAAAGTCCCTGACGGACGATCAATTCAAGTCGCTGGTGGTGATATGCAGTCTCCTATCTCCAAGGTTGGCTGATATACGCACCCGGTTGTTGAACCGTTTGGAATAAGAACCAAATCTCACCTTGAACGACATGGATGCAGAGTACCAACGACTAGTAAACTTGAAGCATGGCACCACTCTGGTCCAGTCTGGGGGGCCAAGGTGGTACCGAAGTTCAGGCGGTCCAACATCCTTCTACCGCCAAATGGTACAACCCCGGCCCGTCACACTATACACCATCTGGCCCGAACCGTCCGAAAACTGGGAAGAAGCCTCCGGCAGCATGTTGGCCCTACAGGGCCTGGCACTTCGTCAAGTTCTGCCCAATCAAACAACACAGATGTCGGCAATGCGATTCAGTCATTTAGGTCAGCGACGTACACTTGCTGGTTCAAGGTCCAGATCGAAGTCGTGATCCAAGTCACGATCCACAACAGTCGACAACAAAAAGACCTTGATGGCAGTCTTCCAAGTCAACGCCCCAAGCCGGCGTAAGTTCATAACCCTTCATATCAATGGTCAGCCAGTCCGGTTACAGTTAGACACCGCTTCGGACATAACTGTCATTTCAGAGAAACTCTGGCACACGCTCGGGCAACCTCCGAGGCTAAACAGATCGTCATCAATGCATGTGGTGGTCACGTTCCATTCACGGGTCAGCTGCACTGCTGCGTTTCATTCCATGGTAAAACGTTTCACGTGTCCTGCTTCGTGACAACATCAGAACTCAACCTATTTGGCCTCGACTGGCTTGATCGAACGGGTTTTGCAGACATTACCATCAACACCATCTGCAATCACGTGAGTCAAGCTTTGTCCAATCAACAGTGTTGTAAAACAATTTGAATCGCTTTTCAAACCCGGTCTTGCGCACTGCACAGCAGCCAAAAACCTCCCTCGCTTGGCAGCGGTACCGTGGCCGCAATTCGACAAACCCTTGTCTTGACTACACGTCGATTACGCTGGTCCAATCAACAGAGTACATTATCTGGTTCTCGTGGATGCCTACTCCAAATAGCCAGAGATCGCCGCTGTATCTTCCCCGACCACATCGAAAACTTTGCAGAAAATATTTCGTCAACATGGAATCCCGGAGACCATCGTATCGGAGAATGGCACACAGTTAACGTCACGTGAGTTCCAGAATTTTGGTACGCTTATTGCCATTTGTCACATACGCTCTCCACCCTACCATCCCCAGTTCAACGGTCAGGCTGAACGATTCGTAGATACTTTCAAGCAAGCGCTTCTCAAGTCGCGGAGAGAGGGAACGTCGGAAGAGACCCTACGAAAGATCTTCGTTGTCTACAGAACCACTCCCAACTGTGCCACACCAAATCAGCTGTCTCCCGCAGAAGAACTCATGGGCCGAAAACTTCGGACAATGCACCACGCCATGCTGACGGTAACCACAGCTTACATTATCACGACCTGATGTCAACTCAGTCCAGTCACCTCCTTCCTTCGAGTTGTCTCAAATGGCCACAGCCCAGCAGTGCAGTGAGGACATGAAGGACGTTCCCATCTGTGAGTACTTGAAATTGTCTACCATCTTTTTACCGACGAAAGCTGGCGACATTTTGTGTGATACTTCAACAGGTACACCCAGAGCTTTCGTTCCACTCTCTTACCGACGCACCGTTTATCTTATCTTGGAAAACGCTGCACAGTGAAATTGATTGCACAACGCTTTGTTTGGCCCTCTATGAACAAAGACGTCCGTCTTTGGTCACAACAATGTCTAGAGTGCCAAAGGAGTAAAGTGCACAAGCATATGGTTACCGCACCAGGCACATTCTCCGAACCGGACGCCCGTTTTTCCCATGTGCATCTTGACATCGTTGGCCCACTACCACTGTCCAACGATTGTACGCATATACTGACTGCAATCGACCGTTTCACCCGTTGGCATTTAACTGTGGCCATCAGAGATATTTCAGCAGAGACACTCGATAGAACTTTCTTAGAACACTGGATCGCTAATTTTGGCGTGCCATCTACAATTACTACGGATCGAGGCACCCAGTTCCAGTCTTCGCTTTTTCGCAATTTCACGCAGTTACCGGGTTGCTCGCACATCAAAACGACATCATACTACCCTTGTGCCAACGGTTTAGTCGAGCGTTTTCACCGACAACTTAAGGCCTTGATAACCGCTCGGTCCGACGCAACGAAGTGGAGTGAACGTCCACCACTCATTCTCCTCGGAATCCGGTCTACAGATAAAGAATACGTCGGATGTACTACCTCTAAGTTAGTTTACGGTACCAACTTGCAACTCCAAGGCGAACTGATTCAACCCTCCACTCATCCAGACCCAGGCACGGACTACATTTCACGTTCACGATAGCAGAACTCGCGAACTCGGAAGTGTAATTTGAAAATTATTGATTACTCTGTGTATTGATCAACCTCGTTCAAACATCATGTGTGAATGTGAGGTTGAAAAATATGAAAAGGTATGAATAACAATAAAAATATGAAGTAGAAAATAGTGTACAAAACGCTACACGTTCTTCCATCTGGCTCGTCATATAGACCTGCTTGCGGGTTCCAAGGGAGCTCCATGGTGCAGTATATGCGCGACTTAGTTATCAGTGTGGGCCCGCCAAAAATCGAGCTAGAACCCTTTGTTGGGTCGCCCTTGAAATTTCATGGCTTCATGCTAAATTTTGAATTCAACGTGGCTAACAGATTAAGTGACGAAGCGCAGAAATTGTCTTACCTTACTTATTATTGTTAGGGTCGCGCTAAGGCAGCTATCGAACATTGCGTATTGCTGCCCAGCGAAGTTGGATTTACGGAAGTCACCGGAATATTGAGGCAGCGATTTGGAAGGCTGCATGAGATCATTCAGGCTATCACCAAGGGCGTGTTTAACGGCCCTAGGCTCATCATGGGAGACACTGGGGGTCTTCTACGCTTAGCTACTCAGATGAAGGGTTGTCAGTTGACGCTGTTCCAATTGAACCATCCGTCCGAGTTGAGTTGTCCAACCAACCTTCTGCGTATCGTGGATAGACTTCCTCGCCCATTGCGAAAGAAGTGGGCGGAAGTGGCTGATTCTGTTATAAACACTGGTCAGGAGCCTTTTTTCAACGACTTACTTGAGTTTATAGAGGGGCGAATCTCGATTCCTAGTAACCAATATGGTCAACTCGTCGCCCGTTCACTCCAGGGCCGCATCAGTGAAACTGAGAACGCGCGCTTCCGCGAGGACTCTCAACGGATGTCGCGTGTGTCAGCCGTCGTCGGAGTGGTGAATAAGCCACACCAGTGCGCAGTATGCGGCGACGATCATGAGTTGCCTACATGCCGGCGATTTGCAAACATGTTATTAGAAGGGAGACGCGAAGTTCTGAAAAAGTGTAAGCGATGCTTTGTTTGTCTACTGCCGAACCACACAGACAAGTATTGCAGGGTCCGTTTCCAGTGTTCACGGCCTCTATGTAGAGGGCAACATCACACCCTAATGCACGCGGACCCGGCGCCTTCTGGAACTGAGGTCGAAGTGGAGGAGTCAAGCTGTGGAGCCACCTCTTGGCATGAGAGAGGTGTTCGTCTAGGTTCCGTACCTGTCAGATTAGTTGGGACAGTCGAGACAGTCGAAGCATATGCCCTTCTAGATAACGGGTCCGATACCACACTCATAGATAAGTCCTTAGCTTGGCGACTAGGGCTGCCAACATGTGAACGAACGCTTAGCATCCGTACATTGAATAGGACCGCTACTATCAATTGCCAAGAGCTGAGTTTGGAAGTTGAATCTTTAGATGATGGAAGTAGGATCAAGGCCGACAAGGCCTTTACTGTCAATGGTCTTCCAGTTGAACGAGCGGAAACCATATAGGAGGATGAGGTTCAGCGGTGGCTCCACTTGGCCGGTCCGCCCGTCACCTCGTTGAGGGGAGGTAAAGTCGGGCTATTAATAGGTTGAGACGTGCCTGAAGCACATTTAGTAATGGATCAGCGGGCAGGAAGCAGGCGTCGGCCATACGCTGTAAAAGTCATCTTGGGCTGGACCTTGCGAGGTCCCATGTCGCTCTCAGCAAACAGCAAGGCTGAAGTTCATTGCTCAAAGAGCGCTGAGCTAGCACGATTGGTTCAGCGTATGTTCGACCTAGAGTTTGTCGAGAAGAGGTGGTTCATTCATGTGATGATCAGCGAGCTGAGCGTATTGTAGAGTCCACAGTTACGTTGAAAGACGGTCGGTATGAGATTGGCTTGCCGTGGCGGTTTGACAGTGTAAACGTCCCCGATAACCGGTGGTTGGCTCAGAAACGTCTGAATTTATTTGGGAGGAGACTTTCCCACGATACTGACTCGGCGCGTAAATATAGCTAGATTATTAAGGCACAAGTGGCCAGAGGTTACATATCCAGAATTGACATCAGCGAGGATAAAACCCTTCGCCGGTTGTATTTGCCTCATCACCCGGTGTTGAATTCGAATAAACCCGGGAAGGTGCGAATAGTATTCGATTGCGCAGCAAAATACAAGTACACCTCTTTGGAGAAAGTGCTGCTGCAGGGGCCAGTCCTAACAAACAACCTAGTGGGTGTGTTGTTATGGTTCCGAAAGTGTTTGATAGGCTGGTCCTCAGACATAGAGGGAATGTTTTCGCAGATGAAGGTATCTGAAAGGGACCGGTGGGCATTGAGTTTGCTTTGGTAGAGTAATGAACCAATGTCTGGCGCACCGGACACGTACGAGATTACGGTCTATCCTTTCGGGGCTACTTCTTCGCCTTTCTGCGCGTCATAAGCACTCATGAAGACTGCACTTGATAATGGGCATCGATTTAGCAGGTTAGCTAGCCAAGTTGTGCTCGAGAATTTTTACGTCGACGACTGCTTGGTATCAGTGGATACACTTGTAGATGCCAGGTGTGTGGCGTCTGATTTGCGCAAAACGCTTCTCTTGGGTGGATTTAAGCTAGTAAGGTGGAAGTCTAATATAGCGGAGGCTCTTTCGGATATACCACCGAACAAAAGAGCGTCTGTGTCAGCAGCACTAGACCTGGGTGATCGCAGTCACCAGAAGGCCCTTGGAATCCAGTGGCGCGTATCAGAAGACTGTTTCAAGTTTCGCGTATCTTTGCCGAAGAAGTCACTCACTCGGAGAGGCTTGTTAGCCTCAATCGCGTCGGTATACGACCCATTGGGGTTAATTGCTCCGCTCGTTCTCCGCGATCGGAAGTTGCTCCAGGGCTTGTGTGACGCGAATATTGATTGGGATACACACTTAGACGAAAGGTATCAAGGTGAGTGGAAAAGGCGGTTACAGGGTGTAGCGTCGACAGACGCAGTTGCAGTACAGCGTTGTATCAGACCCCATGGGAAGACGCCGACACCTTCGGAGTTGCCCACGTTTTCCGACGCTTTCGAGGCGGGTTATGAGCTGTCGGCTACCTCCGAGAAGTCTTGGGAGATGGCAGCATATTTTGTTGTTTCTTGATGGGGAAGTCTCACGTTGCACGTTCAAAGCACTTGTCTATCCTAAGGTTGGAACTTTCATCCGCAGTATTGGCGGCTAAACATATGAGATTTATAGTAAGTGAACTCGAGCTAACCTTTGATAACATCACACTTTGGATAGACCCCGTCATCGTGTTGGATTACTTAAGAAACACCTCCTGTCGCTTTGTCAAATTTGTAGTTAACCGTGTCCAACTAATTCATGATTACACTCGGGACTGTCGTTGGCGACACACCCCGTCCGAGTTAAACCCGGCAGACGTAGCTTCGCGAGGAACCTGTGATGCTAGTTCTCAAGAAATTTACACGTAGCTAAGTGGTCCAGGCATTCTATGGGTACTTGAGAATCCGTGACCACCGGACAAGCCGCTCAAGCCGATTCAAGCTGAGGAACTCGAATTAAAGGAGGTTGGATGAAATGTAAAGGGTGGTGACCTTGTCCTACTCATTGAAGGCCCTCGGCCCGTAGGCTTTTGGCCCAAGGCTATCGTAAGCGGAGTAGTGAGGGGTGGCGACAATCACGTCCGCGAGGTGTACTTGAGAAGAGGGAGAGGCACGGTCAGGAGAGACATAAGATCCATATGTCTTCTCGAAGGAGCAGAGGGTAGTGGCGTCGTCAGCGAGAAAGCCTCGGGTGTAAGGGAACCAGTTCACGATACACACTCAACCCGCAGCTACATGATTGCTGGAAAACCATGCTGGTTTCGGGGGCCGATGTTGAAGTGGCTGCTTGCGTGAGTGTTTGATGTTTGTTATTTGTTACTAGAATGTTGGTGGTCACGTTCCTTGCTCTATTTATTACTTCTTATTGATTCGTCTCCTTACGATGGAATTCTTTATACCTATTACAAGCCTTTCTGCTAAAATTTACCCGCAGGGAGTGTATGCTGTCGTTAGTTTACCGTAAATATGTGGGTTTGAAATATCGTGGAAGTAATTGTGGACGGA
This sequence comes from Paragonimus westermani, assembly GCA_008508345.1. Classification (NCBI taxonomy): domain Eukaryota; kingdom Metazoa; phylum Platyhelminthes; class Trematoda; order Plagiorchiida; family Troglotrematidae; genus Paragonimus; species Paragonimus westermani. Next base: position 4,396 of record QNGE01005029.1, on the reverse strand, counting down.
ATATTTAGGAAAGTATGAAATATGCCTATTGTAATATGATAATTTGTTTGTTTTGATGCGTAAACGATGTTTATCAAGGACGCCAAGAATTTGCGCTAAATTAACAGCGAAATGTGTTGACGAGATAGCTGAAGTTTTGCGATCTGGTTGATAGAGGGAATAAGGAACAAATGATTAATAAACGTGCACCGTATGAGTTGTAGGCCAATTTTTATTACTTTTCATTCGATATTCCTCGAAAAAGGTGCCGACAGTTGATAAGTTTGGGTCATTATGATCATCCCCACGTGCGATTGGAAACCACTGAAAATTGGAGGCGTCGTGGGTAAGTAAATCAGGCCGCAGCTGATGACTTCTAAACATAATGCGGGCGAAACCCGGCGTGATCTGCTTAGAGTAAATATTGCTCACCGTAATCGGCGTAAGCTGCTTTGGCCTTGAGGTAATCAAAAAATAGGTAAAATTCTTCAGTTACCTGATCACCAAGAAGATGGAATTTCACGTGTTTTCAGGAAAGCGAAGAGGTTCCACGAGAAGTGAGGTACTGTACTGCATGAAGCCTGTCCGGGTTAACCGTGCGACGGTCAGCCTACGTCACGAACTATGGTTGGACACACTGACGTCTATGCTCGGCGGTCAGCCTACCTGCACCCTATAGTCACAACGTCACGACCTATGGTTGGACACACTGACGTCTATGCTCGACGGTCAGCCTACCTGCACCCGCCATTTTATCCATCACAAAAGTTCTGACACGTATGTGTTCCCTCATAACCTCCCGGAATGTCTCAAACAAATGACGCAGGGATGCGTATTTCTCACTTCATACATAGGCGTACATTACGGGTCGTCCATGGCCCATGCCGTCTGTAACGAGGAAATGATACAGCTTCAAACTACAGCGGCCAATGCGGAGTAATGGAGGACCTACTTGTGGCGGTTAGTCCCACGAGTGTCATCGATGCTTACCACGTCATGGAACCGTCTGAATAACTGAACTTGCTCTCTGCGTGCGAAATATATGTGCGTGTACCTATTGTTGTCGTGTCTGATGACATGCAGCACACCGTTTTCCTCTATATGATCCCGAATTTGTGGCAGATTTTCTGCTACATTAAAATATACTGACCCACTTACTTATCACTGGCGGTTTCAATCGATGACGGATGTTACAAATATCCATGGTAGTTATATACTTCAAATAATTGAAAATCCCCGTAGAAATCATGTGATACAATTTTGGTTTCAGCGAACAGAACTGCTTTCGATAAATTCTCATCTTAGGCTGGTACAATTATATATCAAATCAAGTAACAATAAAGGAAGTTATTGATAAGAAATGTTACGACGGTAAGGCGATTGGGTAAAACACAAACATGACTCGGTTGTGGTTATGCTCACCAGGATTTACGAAGTCAGTGTTAATTGGGGTGAGTTGGGGGGAGGAACAGGATCAAATTGCCTCGTGGGCCGAGTGTACGTATTGGGCCACGGTAATCCCAAGGTGTGAACGAACTGCTTTTGAACACACAAATCCGGTTGACGCAATCGGATTGCGACCGCCTCGGCTATTGACAGGATGCGCCACTTGATATTTCGTGACGCGGAGGTCGGGGCACGGTAGACAATGTGAAACGCTCTATCCGTGTCCGTGTGTCGATCACAGTNAAAATAGTTATATACTTGCCGTAAACATCCGCAACATACTGCTTCAACTCGGCAGTTGGCGTGTTGTACTCGAAAAGATGTCTCGAGTTGTTTACTTCACTCTCTGTGAGCCCAAGATTCCTTGGATGTGCATCGTACAGCAAGGCAGTTAGCTCGTGGTTGTGCCCCAACGTGAAAGAGCTAACAACCAACACGGTATTTCTCCTAACCACGTTAAAGCGTGATTGGCAGCGTGTATCGCGGGAACTGTGCAATGGAAATTATGTGAACTGAACTCACTAAACACGTCGTACTCCGCGGCTTTCGCAGTCACGTCGCCTGTGTTTTATACAACGGAACGCCATCTAACAGGTAAACTCAACGGCAATTACCCTCACATGATCATACTTCAAGCGTTCACTGCCGGATTTCATGCTTGAACCAAGCACATACAGAACATTGTGATCCTTCATGTAGCTATCTAAGGAGCTTTTGAACTCGCTGGAGCTAGACTATAAGATAACATCCGTCAAATATTAATCACACGTGAAAAAGTTCTTCACAAGATACTACATTTATACTGTCACGACACCTAACATCGCTAATTTCGATCTCGACGCCGAATAAAGGACAAACTGATTTACGGTCGACTAAAACAAATCTTTTTAACTCTCCTGATGCTCTCTATCATGGAAATCGATTACTCTCACATTCCTGGGCGATACCACGGAAATATCGACAAGTGCTAAATGATTTCGCATTTTATCGCCGTCTAACGGCAGATTTCACTCCCTGTGGGTAATTTTTATCAGCCTTTCTTACGATCTGACACTACCGCTCAAGTTACGCGCGTGACAAATCATTCCTCCTATGAATGCGAATCTTGATGTATCATTAAATCTAAATACTGTTTACTCGTAAAACTTGTTTCCGCGTAGTTTTTTCTTCTTTACTTTCCTTTGCCGGATCTTTGCTTATATGTACCCTGTTTTCATTTTCTCCTGACCGCTTCGCCATTACGTGACTGTTGCATTCAGTCATATTTACGTGAGCCGTTAATCTCGGGACTTGTGTACTTGGTGGATTCAACATCGTGGTTCGTTGTTAACTTCCGCTATTTGAACATTAGCACCTTGTTAATAAGAAACTCGCCAACACGACCGTCTTCCTTTTTGGATCCGAATTGGTTGCTCAACGGGCTCAGAATTTATAGACGCTCGTTGCTTACAGACGCGATTATCGTGGATACAGCGTATCGACAGACGTTGCGAAAAGACTAAGCGTTGCTCGAACAACCACCGGTCGTCCGGGATTAACAACCACCATCTGTTTGACTACGTGATTGTGCGGCAGCGCGACATTCGTGAGGTGCGCATCACGCGAGTGATGCGCGGCGCTGATTGTGGCACAGATCATAGGTTGGTCAGGACCAAGTTGTTTATTCATATATGTAGGCCTGTTTGTTGTGGATATTCGGGACGATGGCAAAGTTGGATATCAGACGGCTGGAGAACTGGGATACGAAGACTGCCTTTCAACGTCGTCGCCCGTCTGCAAAACGCTCTTGTCTCCACTACCCCCGAAGGGTATGTGACAACAGCTGAAGAAACAGATTACGGCAACAGCCACGGAGAAGATCGGTGGGGAACACAAGAAGCTCCTGAAATGTTTCGATGAAAACAACATGGCTATCTCCAAATTGCTACGAAAGAACACTGTGGCGTTCGCCACATCCACAATGGACCCGACAGATGTAACGAAGAAGGCTAGGTCCCGGAGCATCCGCTGCCAGCTGGCCCAGCGTGTTCGCGGAAGTAAGGACAACTAGTGGAGGAAACAGGGCGGGCGCATGCAGGGTTTCGCAGATCGTCGGCAACACAAGGAGTTTTACGATTCGCTTAAGACGATTTTCGGTTCATCTATCTAGTTTACTGAAATATTGGTAGATTTGGACACCGGCTATTCTTGCAGCCAGCCGGAGGACATCATGGGAGTATGGCGCAAACACTTCGGCAGCCTGCTAAACCGCCCTGCTACAATCGATTGTGTGACTGTGAACAGTCTGCCGCAACAGGACATCAAATCTTCACTTGCCCTTGCCCCAGATTTGCAAAAGTTGCAAATGGCGATTGGTCAACTGTGCAACGGGGAGGCTGCCCCAGTCATATTCAGGTTATATTTGATAGCCATGGTAACAGTTGCTGTTCAGAACTTTGGAGAGGATGGTGCTGAGGTCGAGTACCGGACGGATGGCTGTTAAATAGTCGACGTCCCGGCGCCACAACCAGGCTACAGATCTCAACGATACACATGCTTATGTTCGCAGATGACAGCGTATTGCTGGCAAATAATGAAGAAGAATTGCAACGTCTGGCGACAGCCCTTCCGGCGGCAGCAACGAAGTTTGGATTGAGCATCAACACAGGTAAGACGTTTCCCTTCTTTCAGCCTTCTTTTAGTGGAGATGCTGCTTGCGTACCTTCATCACAGATCTGCATCCATGGAGACATTGTGGATAGCTGCGGGAATTTTTGCTACTTGGCTAGCAATTTGTTGACAGATTTGTTCGTGAAGCGCGAGCTAAGAGCGCGTATGGCGAAGGCTAGTGCTGCTTTGGGACGTCTTTAAAAGCGTGTCTGGGAGAGTCATAGGCTGAAGATGGCCGCCGAGCTGTTTTTGCCGCTCAGTGGTGCTGTCTATACTGCTTTACGGCAGTGAGACGTGAACATTGTATCAGCGGAACGTGAGC
>QNGE01005028.1:13453-50359 GCA_008508345.1 Paragonimus westermani | reverse complement strand
TCCACATGACAAGAATTCGATGAAAGTGGTGACATCTCGAATATTTCTGTAACTGAATCTCACCGTATACGCTACCCATCTATGCCCTCTCTGTAGAGGTCTTTCGGGGCGCCTAGCTTTTTAGATTATCTCCTGTGTTGAAGGCGCGATGTTAACACTTTTCTCTCTCTTTTTCCCGGTTATGATTGTAGCAACTACTGGTGCTCGGTTTGGTTTTGCCCTACTGTTTCATAACATGGATATACGTGACGTTTCCTCGGTCGGGTATTAACTATAGCGGACGCGTATCTGTAATCACTTTGGTACTTTTGATTTGGGGGGTCTGCCTTTTTCTCGTTTTTTCTGACGTATTAAATAACCAGTAGTTGTGTCTGTTTCCACGCTTGCTTCCGGAATCTTTGGTTGTCTTTAACTCCGAAAGGTTGCAAGCACCGTTGGGCGAGATCTGGTTTGAACGTGACTCTTCATGCAGAATACTTTTACTGGGAGGATTCATTCAGTACATCAAGTATCTACGTTAATGCTCTCACATTCACAATAAAAACCTTCATTCTATTTCGTCCCTTGACCTGGACCGTTTACTAAAAACCAATATCATACTTTCGCTTTCCTAAGTTTCTGAGGCTGGCCTTCTAGAAAATGACCATATATATGAAGCTATGTTGGGGAACACAGTTAGTGGTTCGGTTGCATAACATCACAATCCGGGATGAACTTTTGCGGGATCCGGTTACAGTTGGGTTGTTGTTCTTTGTAAGCTTATTTGCCAATTTGTAAGTTAGGTACTATCTTGCAGCCACAATCTGGTAATACTTTAAGACGGATAACATTTACCCCATTGTGTTGCTACCAAAAAATTACCCCCGTTAGTTGATCAACAACACCTCCGATAGGTACGGTTTATTTTTCGTGGCGAAGACACACCGCCTTCACCGTATATTGTTGTCAAGGTGGTACCGAAACCCAGTGGTATACTTTTACATCTTTCATACTTGACTCCCTGGAGTGTTTGATTTATCGCCTTTTCGAACTCCCGTCCCTTTACTAATGAGAATTATCTTTCTGGAATTGAAGTATGTACTTTAAGCTATCGTAGGTCGCAAACCTTTGAGATGTCACGATTTTCGTATGGGATCGTCGCAACGCTGCTGTGATATTTGTTGACCCATAGCAGTACAGACTCCGGGCTGCCTTCGCCTGACAATTAGACTGTTTCAAGGGGCATTCTTATTCGGCTGTGGACCGGGTGTCGACTCATTGGCCTATTTCTAGGTTATGTTTTGGAATGGCTAACATGGGCATTAAACGAGCCCGCCTTTTGACATGATGTCTTATTTGGAGAGTGTACAAAATGAGTACATTGACAATATAGTTTTCACACGAATACCATCAATCTGACCACAACAACATATTTGAAGAAGCAAACAGACACCTGCTGAAAAACAGTGGCTGGATGTCATTGGGTTTGCGATCGCAAACATGCAGAATGCAGAGGTCTAAAAGATTTTGCAGAAAGTTCAATCCGACAGTACTTAACCTTCTGTTGCATAACAAAGTGTGGAGCAGATGTGCTTCTCCAGTTAAGACCAGTTTTTGCACTAAAGTCAGAAACGAAAAATGATGAGCAGCAACATATGAACAAGCATCAACAGGCAAATATATCTAATGTCCTCATGACGCTCAAGTGGAACTATTGATTTTATCGAAATTCTCGAGTAATGTCTGTAACAACGATCCACGTCTGATCCTTGAGTTACTTGTATCTCGAAAGCAGATGGCCAGATTGAATGTAAGATTTGACCGAAATTTTTCTACGGTACTAAAATGGAGCATAATATTAATAAAATTATGATAGGTAAACCTGGATGATTAACGACGATATTCTGGTACAACAAAATCAACGGGTTCCGGAGACAACCAGATAGGCCAAAGATGGATCCTCATTCGAGTAGGCCAGGTCGAAAATGGCTAACCGCGCACCACGTGGTTAGTTCTATGGAACAAAAACCAGGCTGCTGAGAAAAATGGGCAGTAAAAGTAAGAGGAACAGATTTTCATAGATCAGGAATCGACATCCTCAAGCCTGCTGTCACGACTAACTCTTATCTACTGTTGAGTTACGGCGTTTTCCAGTGAGAGAGTCGGAATAACTGATGAAATATTTCAAAATAAGAACAATCGAACTTGTCAACAGTCGCATTTGACAGGTCTACGACTTATGGATAATTCAGCGCCCTACTGTATACTTATCCAAGTAGTCTACAGCGACGACGATATATCATTAACCCTTCTAACAATACATTTTGTTATCTATTGTGCAAACATTCTACCCCAAGAAATGAAATGCACAAGTCGGCTCTCAGTACTACCATGTAAGTGGCTGTGTTTGTCTAACTGCACATATGGAACCCGCTGAATACGAGGCATTACAAATAAGTTATCTCCCGTACTGCACATATTCAAAAAAGGAACATCTTTTTGTGCAATCTTGCATGTTTCCGGAAACTGTGTTACTGAAAGAACGATCAATATCAAGCATTATTAGCGTCCACACTACGCGTGTTAGAAGAAGGATTTGAATTGTTTTGGCTTGAACGTTGATACAGTTGATGCCACTTACCGCTTGCAGTATTGATGCTATCTGATTAGGTCTCATGCACAAGAATTTGGTCGCTATTAACACACGGGAATGAAACGGAAACAATTTGCTAGATGCTAACTGATTACTATTCGGTAGACTGTCATGTTATCAAAATTAGTTCATGTAGAATCAAGTGGCGTTCATCCAATGTAACCAAAAGTGATAATTTGCTTTCTGTGATCAGAAGGATAATTTCTTAATTCCTACAAGCTGCGGAAGCAGATCTTTTCTTCCAACCAGTGGGACTGCACCTTCGCTCATACAATCAGGGGGGTAGGAAATAGTTAAATATTATCAGTATCGGTGTATATAACACTGGTGAACTTCACAAATTTTCAACTCAGCTGGTCTGCAAAAGAATCATTTTCAACAACTTAGTGAACGTTGCTTCACAATAGCGATGTCAATCCATCGATCCAACAAGACATGACACATTCCAGATGCATTTACTAGGCACGACACTTGAAAGCTGGAAATTTTGCAATGCCATAATATCTGCAGCCTTATGTTCAATTTTAAATCAATTTATTAACAACGGCAACAGAAGCCAGTCTCTTAACTCGAGCTGGTTGAATCGGGTGTAGTGGAACCAACTGAAGCTAAAATTCGCGAATTATTAAAAGTTGACAACAAAACGCTAAAACAATTGAAAAGTGCATAGGTTGGATGTTGTTTCCACGAAGTGGTCAAACAGAATAAACTTTAGCATAGAAGGCGTGTTTTTAGCTGTTAATGAAACAGCATCCCTTCACCTCCGATTATATCCTGAATGAGCCAAGTGTCTCTGCAGATTCACTGTGTAGATTGCAACAGCAAATTAATAATCATGATATTTCATCCGTGAATACTGCGCATATATCCGTTTTAGCGGACAAACCTGGTGCAGCAGGACTTACTGCGCAAAGAAGCGTCATCCGTGGCTCAGTGTACGTAAAGTTGATTTGTTTGGATAGAAGAAATGAGGTACAATGTGCAACATTCCGATAACAGATTTACTGTGAGTGAGAGGTGTCCAGACACCAGTGTTGTACTTCACACACATATATCTGTCACACACTTTGTATCCCATCAAATTATCTGCGGTTTTACCTTACAGGCAACAGACATTTCACTGAGTTGCAATATACGCTTCTTTGTACATCCTGTTGTTTGTCTAACTGAGTACGGTGAGTTCCCAAAGCAAAATCTCGAGTGTTCATCTCCTCATGGTTACACGCGTACCACGTGCCGATGTTTCAAGTACACTAACCTTGTTAACTTAATGAGCATTCTGGAACAGTAATGTCTCTATCTTTTATTCTTAAAATATGATTTTAACACGAGATAGCAGTCGATCGTATCGATTTCGCAGCAACTTTATTTGGTTATTCGTTGCGGTCTCTTTCTTACCAGATAAAATCGAACAGCCATTTGCATATTACAGCTCAATTAATGAGTATCGAGCATGGTCTCAAATAGTGTTGAGGTCTCCTTGCAACACACTGGTCAGGCGTCTGTCGCCGTCTTCATACCTTCTCATTTTCTGCGTCATATTTCAAGCCGCACCCAATGTTTGCTTTAAGTGATGAGCACTTACTTTTATCCGTAGGTGCGCACTCACACCGTCACCGGATCTACAGCTCTTTTCTTCACCATACACGCACGCGCACACAAACACACGGGCACCAATATCGCGTTCAAGTAATCGGAATGCCCCAGCTGTTGCGATTTTCCCCAGTGAAAGCACAGGCACTCATGATCCGTAATGGAATAACAAATACAGTTGATATGAAGACCACTTGACACCGTTCCGACAAGCACTATTGTATAAAACGCGCAAACCACAGTATGGCTCGAAAGTATAGTTTTGATCTATTTCCTTGGTTATCACTAAGACATCGCAATTTGTTTTTAGATGTTCAAGTTCCCATGGATGAGGGCCATAATACAATGCCACCTGGGATGTGATGGACCAGTGTCTAGAATCATTTGAACATCGTAAACATCAAGGTGGTTGAGGAAGCGAGAATGTCCAGGTCGAGACAACGGGATAAGGACTACTGGTGATTGAAATGATTCATCCTTAAACATGATCTGATATCATTCTTGTGTCACTCGGTTGACAAGTCCATACCACTGAAATATATCAAGCCTAGATCTTGAGAGTGTGGAAACCCGAGGAACCTCCGTAATTGGTGTAAACTGGGGCAAGACAGAAACTTCACTCGATTGTACACCTGTGCACGCCACATTTCCCCGTTTAGTCATTTGCTTAGACACCCAGAGTACTCCTTGGTTCAGCTCACATCAACGACAATATAAATGAGAAAAACTTGATTCGTTGTAAACCAAACGTCAAAAAAGGTGTTTTACACAGCACTTTTCGCCCCACCTCATCAGGTACATACCGTAGCCTATCAGTTTATGCAGCAAATTTTATTGAACGCTATGTAACCGACTGAAAAAGCAATAACCGCATACAAATATACAAACTATTTTGCATCAGTTGCCATGGCGATCTGGTACCAACGAACAAACTGATAATTGCTATCGCCTCCACTAGCCGTAGGTCAATACTTTTTCCTTGGGTAACTTATCCGAAAACCCTTCTCCAGGGTCATTTCAGGTTGACATAGCAACGAGGTTTGAGCGGTCGATGATGTTGGATCATTGTGACTTGTCATGTTATGACAAATTTGGGGTATTCTGGAATACACGATTGTTATGCGGTCCCAAACTGAAATGTGTTCTTTGTCCAGACAGCGTAACTGACGTTTCTTTCTGTTTACCCTATTGGCCCACCACTCACAGGAGAACTCATGAACAATTTAAGGTTGAGTAATGAGGGGTAGCAGTGGCACTGCGATTCGGGATGGTAAACAGTAAAACGCATATATATGATTACGTTGCGGTTAATAAAATACAACTATATCAGTGCATTGGCTACAAATAGTTTATACGAGTCAAGTGGAACGCGTGGCCCCGTTCAACAACTTAATCACGACAGTAGGAAAAGAATCTGGTGCTATAATATTATTAGTCAGAAGTCTGAGATACACAGACAGACAAGAGATAAACATAAGTTAAGTCAAATCAAGGTATTTGTCACAAAAACCACGGTGTCCCGATATGTTGCATCAACCACTCTTGTGCAAACAATGTGGATTGTCAAGCCATGATCAACGGAGTTTCGCTGACAGCCAGTTGGTTCGGGTAACTACTGCGCAAAGCATTTTGAGTGAACTAATTGGGCAAGCTTGGTGACATGATGTCAGGAATTATTGACCAATCGCTGATGTGAGAGTTCGAACACAGTACTAATCTAATTGAGGTTATTTTACCATCAGTGAGTTTAATCGCTTCAAGAAGCCTTCTGTTATTCTCTGACAATGTATTCGGTTTTATTTCACCCGGATAGCGTCATTGTAACTGTAAGTGTACCAGTAGACAACGTGAGAGACGGAATGGTTAGACAAGCTGTGTTTCAATTATGTAGAACGGGTCCACTGGTATTATAAACAACAGACAACTGGGTAGTCGCCTAGGCGCTAGCTAATGCAAACTTTAAGTTGTAGACCTCACCATTTGGCAGAAAATCCTCTAACGATTGCAATAGTAGAATACTATCATTCCCTGAAACCCTTTTAACTGACTCCTTTCGTATATATATACATATATATTCCAGATCACCAGAATCTATGATTTTTCGGCAAATCTGTTAGCATATATGAGTCAGAAGGTCTAACATAAGCTGATATCGTTCTAGGAACGACTGAACGACCAGTTGCAAACAGTACTCTTAAAGCCTCATCATGCAATCGGTACTTTGAACATAATCCAATCAGTTATTCTGATTTTTTAACCTACTCATTCCTACTCACCTAACTCAGAGGACAGTTTGACCGATTGACATTCACTCATTAGTGAGCATGAGAATCAAAATTTACTGTGAACTGCCTATTTTGAAACTACCTATATTTGTCCCTACTACCCCTAGTAATATACAATATATATACAGTATACAATAGATATAGAGACAGGCGTTTTCGTACCTTTGATTAGCTACAAGCGGAACAACAAATGACAAGACAAACTGCTGATTTTCAGTGAAGCCATCTTGATTAGAACACGACACCCGTCGTTGTGTGCACAAAATTGGTCGAACCAACCCGTCAGGTATCCGTAGAACTGATGACAATACATGATGTAAATGCAGGCTTGTCAATTCCTTGCCTAATTTTGCCTGTTTTTCATGTGTAAATTGCATGTTTTACGTTTGCTGCTAACGTGTTAACACATCGTGTTAAATTCTTGAAAACCGTCCTAGCGTCCTGTGAAGTTCACAGTAATAGCAATCAGACTGAATAAGAAATTTGACCAGTACAGATTACGATATGCTGGTTTCGCATACATTTAAGTAACCATCATTCCAAACGGTGTAGCTGAATGATTTGGGAGGAGATGTACTCTACACAAGTTGTATACCTTCTCATATCTAACTCGCTGTTCCTTTCCTCGATCAAGAGGCTTTCCATTTTGCTTGAACCTATCAGGTTTGTAAACGCAGTGCGCTCTCCTGGACATGCTTCACGCCCCTTGTGAACTCCATTCTGTAAGCATAACTAACAAAAGCCGTCTTCCTTTGACATCATCTCATTATTTACAATTCTACCATTACAAGAGACAACAGGATTCCAAGACAATTCGATTAGACGTATGAATAAAATTGAACAACCCATGGGAAAGCGTGATGACATCGCAGGTACTCCGTACACATAATAATCCATTTGCCATTGGTGAAATCTGTACATCTATTCAAGGTGTTTGATGGCACTGTGTTTGTCGATTTTTTACGATTCGCATAACAAATGCTCTTTTTGATTAACTGTGTTCGAATAGCAGGGAAAAGAGACATGTCAGAATTTCACTCAATTTCTCCCAACAGGCACAAACATCGAAAGCCTGTCATAAAAACTTCTGAAATTTAATTGAACCCCTACCGTAAATAGCTCGTTTTTACTTACTACTGGATCCTCAAACTTATGGGTTTAATTCGGATTGGTTGTTCCAATTTTCAGAATGGTGTTAGTAACCAAGTATGCTGGTGTACGACAAGTGCTATCCTCAATTATAGACACATTTTTCTTCAGTCCTAGTACACATTATCAGAGATAATCATTTTTCAAGGGAGACCCAGTGAGTTTCGACGTTTGTTTCCATGTATAGTTTATGTGGCAAAGTGCGGCACGCAGATCATATATAACGCGGTTCCCCCAGTTGTTATGCACCTCGTCCACCAACAAAGTAATCGGTCGGCCGTTTGTGGTTGATGGACTATTCAGCAAACTTGTGCCACTGACCAGTAGTTGTTTACAAAGTTTTTACAAACGGCTGACTGCAGTAATCTGCACCAAGGTGTTGGAAAGCTGTTTGGTGCATTTCTGTCTCAATGACACAACGTATACCGGGCATTAGCATTCAACAAGAACTGTGGAAAGTACTTGACACAAGTTCCTCAGAGACCGCAACCGCTCGGTTTGGTGAATGAGTGTTTACACTAACATTTAGTATTAATCAGTTGTAAGATATCCGCACCAAATGTAGTACGAATAAAGTTAAATAGTTTGGGCGTCGTGGTTAACATGTTATTGATATACAGATTGGGAATAACACAACGTTTCGAGCAAGTTGTAATACTCTACGTTTCAACCGCCTCGGGTAGCCTTCCTCAGGAGTGTTGTCAACCCTTATGAGGAAGGCCACCCGAGGTGGTTGAAACGTAGAGTATTACAACTTGCTCGAAACGTTGTGTTATTCCCAATCTGTATATCAATAACATTTAGTATATTCACCGCATGCGTGTGGCACTGATGCCCAATAAGACGTCACCAGCTACCTGGCATTTCACTGGTCGTCACTGAGACCAGGTGTCTTTAGGAGCTATTTTGTTTAATCTGAGAGCGATATGTGCTTAACTAGGCTACGACGGCGAGTCCAACTTTTTCAGCAGTTACTAATCAAATATTGTCAAACCTTTCCATTTTTTTCAATTTCCTCTCACGAAAGTTCTTCAGCTAAATGCAAACGAGGTTCCCTCAAACGATGCCTAATTACATTTTTCAAGGCCGAATTTTGTATGAAGTGGACTCTATCACTCCACTCCCGAAATTTTTAACATAACACGAAACTTCATAAACATTTAATCAAGAGGTCTCCTCAGTGCGGAATGTCCCCGTAGAGATTTACTCAAGTGGAAATTTAATACGGTTGTTGGTTTCCATCGTCGTCTGTTGTTGATTACCAATGTGCAAAACAACTGTCCTACCTTTGATGAGATTTAAAGAGTCCAAGCAGGTCTGCGCAATATTTTGCGTCACAGAAATTATGTCGCTGACAGAAGGAACAGTGTATAGTCTAATGTTTTGTAATACAGCGTTAATCTAACGTAGCTTCCTATTATCCAAGATCAGCTGGGGTACCCTAATGCTTCATGTCACTTTGGAGAAGTGGTCAAGACTGAACAATCTTCTGATGCTTGTTCTAAGTGATTCCCAGCAATTAATTGATCAGGTTTTCCACGTGTTGAGGTATTCATTTACGATGGCTACCTCTTTATTCACGTGTCTTTCCTCGAAAACTGTCATATGTGGGTGGACTACTATGCATACTGAACGTCCATTCAGTTGGAACATCATAGTATTCGGAGGTATTGGTTGAGTGTGGTAGCATAAATCCCCTGAGCGTTTGATAACTACGTGAAGGAAATTCCACACTGCATACTTCCTCAAACCCATCCTATCATCTACCCCAGGCTTCGTCAAAATGTCAAAGCGCCACTTCAGTCAATTTCAGCAGACAATGTTGAAGGACCTGCACGTCACTTGCTGACCCATGGACTGCGCGTTTCACCACTTGGATCACTTTGGTTGATAAACCAAGCGAAATATTTTAGCCCGTAACAACCATCAAACCAGAAACATAACTGGTGATTAGTCGCCAGTGATTTTGATGTTAAATGTTAGGTAAGCAATACGTGGACAAAATATCACCTTACCAAACGAAGACATCGCGATTGCGTCGGCGCACGAGTTCAACGCCTCTCTCGTGATCATATAACGGCGGATTCCTTTCCCACCGATAGACATAGCAACAGCATAACTTGTGTAACATTCCATACAGTTTTCCAAAGTTGATATCGGAGTAGCATCGCATGATGTAGTCGGGAGAGTGAGGGGTGTGTCTGACGTAGAGAAGTTAAACAGTCGGAAGTTAACGTTGTAGTGTAGAGAAATGTCTTGTGTAAAGTTGTTACCGATCAGGTTAAGATATGATCATATGTGTTAATGCATGGCCAGCGATTATAATCAGCGTAGTTGGAAAGAAAGCTGAGCAGAAACAGTCAGTAACCTTTGTTTAGATTTTTCTACTGGGTGCAGGAAGTGGGTCAGCTTGCGAATGAATACGACCGATTGTGATGGCCAAATTTGTTAACACCTTGAAAGCCACTGACATCACTTTCATGTTCAAATATGTGAATAATGAGACGAACAATTTGAGGTCCCCCCATCTGGTTCCCCATCTGTGTTTGCCAATAGGTGTGATAAAACCATGGTTAGAGCAGGAAAGACGATGAAGATCTCTCATTAGTAAGATGCTAGTCACACTCTAGGTAAAAACAATAGCACCAATCGGGTCATTCACGATGTGTGAAACATCAATAACCAGTTCCGCCTGCTAACAATGAAACACGACTAGGCAAGAAACACTGATTTGCCTTGTGCATTCACGGGGTCGTCAGGACAATCATCACTGTTGTGATAGTCTTCAGCATCCCGTGTATGATTAAGGATTGAGCATTTGCTGGTTAGTTCATTCGCATGTTGTTGCAGTGCGTATTTGTGAATGGTATACATGCTTAAATGTATAGCGAGCAGTGGTTAACAGTTACGCGTAAAGTGTACACTGGGTTGTCAGTCGTGGATTCACACGGTCCCACAAAGTTGTGCAATTTCCGTTTCATGGCTTATCAAGACATGGGATGGCGATTCCATATTTGGTATGTGACTCGAGTGTGATACTTTTGTAGCAATAGAACATCTGGAATATTTGTAGCGTATTCACTGTTCCATACGTCCAAAATCAATTAGTAATCTACCCATATTGGCAATTAGTCTTCTTACAAGTATTGTTCACGAGTCAAACAAAGTCTATGTGTGTGTTATATAGATGAAATCCCCTTTTACGTTCTACCCAGGTACATGCTCGTTACTGGTAGGAATGCATGGAATGTGTTCATATCAATATTTTGTTAGCTAGTTCCATCCAAATGGCTACAATATTTCATAGATACGAGGCAAAAAATGAATTCTCCTCAACGATTAATAACTGCTGCGACACATTTTTGATGAGACCAACTGAATTACGGATACCTGAACTATGAGTAACATAGAAATTACGGTCATTCACGCATCAACCGAAATTTCCTGGGGGTAGTTATTCTGTTCAGGTGGAAATGATACCAGTTTGATACCACGAAAACAGAGATGCAATTCTGATTTCATTCAGTGACTTGCCGTATACTCATTGAGAAGTAAATGACAGTACTATATTTGTGATCGAATTCCCTCATGTCTATAGAGACAAACCAGAAAGATTTTCCGTTGCGGGCCTAACGCGATTATTGCAGCTAGAGTGAAATTTTTCTAGTGAAGTTTGCTCTTCTTGAAGAATGAAACGAGGGTAAAAGACATTTCCAAATTCCTGATGAGTAGATGGAGATTCGGTTTATTTTCAGGTTGAACATCACTCACATTTAACCGTAGCCTTCAAATTCATATAGACTTTCCAGCCAACCCAGTTCGAAAAGAAAATAACTTGAAAATGAAACAAATCCCCGACTACTCATCAGTAATCTAAAATATCGACTAGCAGGTTTAGTGCGATCAGTGACCTCGACCTGTCTTGGAAGTCCTAATCGCGGGGTTATCGATTGGAGTTAACAGGACAGTTACTGTCTCCTGTCAAAACGATCGGGCAACCTGATCATTGCTCACAAGCGAGAGTGGTTGAACGTTCAGATTTGATGTTTCGGTCGTGCCTAATGCGTGGCCGGAGAACAAATCACGGCCTTGGCAAAGATATTCACCACTGACGAGCTCCAGTGGGAGGAAAACGTGAGTCTAGTGCTTCTTTTCGGAAGAGGCTGGCTGGAAAGTCTATCTGAATGGGAAGTCTGCGATCAAATATGAGTGCTGTTCAACTTGAAAACATCTTCAACTATTTTAGTTTCAAAACTCGAGTTGACGAACAACAGTCTACAAATAAGCTCATAAACAGAATATTCAAATTATAACTTTTGTTCAACAGACGCTGTTATATTACTCATAAAATTACGGTGGAAATATTTCAGTTTTCAGTGAGTTTGTGATACTTACATAGCTGCCGTCAGTTCGTCTTCTGATAAGCGAATTTGAAATAATTGCCATTTTCTTATGTGTTATCGTTTGACAGGCTGAAAAATCTTTGAATTTCAAAGTCTGACTCTACGAAATGTGTGATCGGTTGGACCCGAACCAGCAACACCAACTGCGGGGTTTTATTTTACCGAATATGCTTGCCGAGGCTGAATTATCTGTTACTGGTACACGTGAGCAAACGTCCAAGGCTGTAATATGTACCCAGAGCGATTTAGTCTAAATTCGGCACTTGAATGATAAAACGATTCAACTTGAATGTAGAATATTTCGCTCCACTAGTTTAGTTTCAGATGTTTGATGGACAACATAGAACTTACTTAGTCCAAATTAATTTTGAAGGAAGATAATAGATTGAAACAAGCCAGGAAAATAGACTTAGTGAGCTAGCAGTCTGCAGTGCATCTCCGTGCTTGATTGGGAGATCAGATAACCTACTCGGACGATGAAAACTGAAGTGGGAGCACTGGAATCAATTCACCAGTATCAAGCGCATTGAGGTGTGACGCATTTGAAGTCAACTGAAACTCTATCCATGATGTCGGCAAGTTCACACGTCAAACCGAGTTCAACGGCGGACACTATGGAAAAGATCAGCAATGAATTTTTATGATGTTGGTGCCGGAGCGAAATTTGAATCTTGGCTCGCCTGATATGAATGTCTTCCGAATGGAGCTGGCTGACACGGATGATGTAGGGTACGACCGAAAATTCGAGGTATATTGATTGCATTCTGCTAAGGAAGCCTGGTCCTCTCTATTGTGGAGACTGATGAATATTTTCGAAAAGAGGTTATCCTTGTTTAACGGTTCTATTCCACTGCACGCAGAATTTTCTACTGGATTAGACGCCGTGCTGGAGTACCATGTTTGTCTCCTTCCAGCCCCTGAGGACTTGTCCGCAAAGTTCACATGTGGCGGATAGTTTATGAAACTCTATCTGGCCGAAGTCGACTTGCAAGTGAGAGTCGATGAGCAGTCCAGAGAACTTATGATCATCATCACTCATCGGGCATTTTTCCGGTATGATCGTCTACCTTCTGGAGTAAATCTGAGTCATCTCATTATAGCTCTTGGGCTCGACGCAGATTGTCCTCCCGACACTATCCTGATGATTCGAAAAGGAAACTTGGTTGTATCTTCAGCGAAATTCGGGACTAATCTCCATTAGAGAAAAGTTCGAAGTGTTTATGCTTTCGAGCAAGTTTTTGAGGTTTTTGATTGACCAGCACGGTCACCGTTCTGACCCACCCACTACCAACGCAACCAGTCGATTGCTTCGTCCAAATGACGTCTTGACGTCACGATTGACACAATTATAGAGAACTACTACGATATCTTCTCACTAGCCACGTACAATGTCCGAAGGCACTAAATCAACTGCATTGTTGCGCTGGTCTGCAGATTAACAAAATGTGTTTGATCATGTTAAGTCTGTATTTGCTTCGGACTTGCTTTTGATTCATCTACACCCTACCTTAGAGATTGTCACCACCTCAGATATCCCACAGTACGGTATGGGTGCAGTCATACCTCACCTACTTAAGGATGGTTCTGGAAAGACAGTAGCTGACGTATCCGGGAGACACACGAGAGCGGAGAAGAGTAACGGGCAAATCGAAAAGAAGGTAGTGACAAACACATTCTTAGTAACGAGGTTTCACAAAACGCTCTATGGGCGTCATTTTGCGTTGCTGACCAATCCTAAGCCACTGTTTGCAGCGATGTGCAACTATGGTTCCTGGGTACGATCTTACCAGCAAGTACTAGCCAACAACCAGAATCGGGCAGGCGGACGCTTCATCACGATTAATTACTTCGCACACCACGGAGAACGACGACAGTCGGTGCGCTAACCTGCCCTGGAATCTGACTGACAGAATGTTTGGAAATACAGTTTTGCTTCGTGCTAGTTGCCATATCTCCGGTGAAATCTGCATTGCAGTTGTGCCCAGTGCCTGGGGAAACCGTAGGCTAGCCTGTATATATAGATCTTGTCGGATCAGTGAAAGGCGAAGACCTCTTGTGCTTGTTGACTCAAACACCGAATGACTGTGAGTTTGTTTGGCTTAAGTAAACTGGGCAACATGAACTGTGCGGAAGGTGGACCAAACATTCGGTCGGTTTAGAGTACCGGAGACAGTGGTGTCTGAGGAAGGATGTTAATTTACTTCTGGTACACTCGCGGATATCTGCAGTTGAAACGTTACAGATCAACTACGATCACCACTTTACTATCTGCAACCGAATAACCAGGTTGAACGGCTTGTCGATACGTTCAACAAGGCACCTCAAGAGGCCTAATGAGGAGGGACGTACAGCAGACATCTACGGAACGTTTCTTCTCAACAACCGGACGATTACAAATCAACGGGTCTCAGAATGAATGTATCCAGCGGACGCTCTGATGGAGCGCGGATTGCGAATGATGAACGGTTTACCTCGTTCCGAGGTACTGACGAGTACCAGGAATTTCTTGATGAAACGGCAGTTTCATAGAAGCCATTGTGTTCAGTCCTCTTTTTTGTGGAAGTTTAACTGGCATTGACCGGAGATTATGGTTTCATCGCGATCGCATGATTGCTCCGGAGAATTCGAAGCCGTCCAGGCGCAATACTCTGTGAAGTCCAAGTTGGTGCACATATTTGGATAAAACACGCCAGTTCGACCAGACCGTTTGGGAAACAAATGGCCCATCCGGAAATACGAGGGCTGCAGCTGAGAGACCTACGGGACAAAGCCAAAGATCGAGAAGCGTCCCAGAGGCACATAACGTTGCGGTTCAAAAGAAGTCACCGAACGTTTCCAGCACTTTGACGATCAGGCCACACTAGAACCGCAATGGCCCTACTCTGAACAAAACCCCATTCACGTACCCACTATCGATTAACTCAAAAAAGCAATATCAAGAAACGCATTTTCTGATGGCACATCCACGACTCATCACGTCACATCGAGCGATTGACCTAGCTTGAGTGATCTGGTCAGTAATACAATTTCTATGCTCAGCAGTGGAGTTGGTGGATTCCAGCGTGAACTGTTTGAGAAATCCTGCCGGGGCAGTCGATCCCCTGAATCATTTGGTGGATTCCATATGAGACAGTGGGACGGGTGGGTAACAGAGTCCAAATAAGAAATTTTCGAGCTCCCGGTGTGGCTTCGTAGCTCAGCTGGTAGAGCGCTTGCCGCGTTGAGGCATGCTGTGTCTGTCGCTGGTTCGAATCCAGCCGAAGCCCTGACTTTTCACAGTTGGGTCTCATCTGAAATAGGTCACTCTCTTGACCTTTGCTTTTAGAAGTCCAGCGTACTGTGTAAACAAAGTATCTCTTTAAGTAAAACCTATCCGTCTACTGCCAAGTGTTTGGATGAATACTCGTGAGGATATGTTTAAGCTTCAAAATGTGCAACGGATAGATAGCATGTAACTGGACAGGTATATGAGGCCAAACAGCCCGGACACAAATGTCGTCCGCTAGTGGCCAGATACCTGAAGAACTATGGTTAATGAAAACACCACGCCCATCAGCTGGTGGGTATAACGGTTGAAGACGGGATGTCTAGACATCACCAATAACCAAAATATGAATTACCCACTCGCTAGAATGCATATTGGCGATGAACTGGCCACAAGAAACGTTGCATATGCAAATCTGTTAAAGGCGCAGAAGAGCTGGAAGGAATGACTGTTCATATGTTCCACAGAACAGCATAACATATTGTTCACCACGCGAACAGTATCTATGGGTAATGGGTTACGGATAAGGCGAGGAAACTTATGGAGGATCGTGAGGATAAGTAAGATTTATTGGCCAGAAATGTCGTATAAAAACCGCAACGGTGAACAACACTAAAACAGGTAGGAAAAACAAGGTGGCTGTTCGGGATATCCGCCTTATTGTTGAAAAACATTCCGATCTGAAAATCTAAACCTAGGATCAAAGCAAGCTGTTCGTGTGAATTCAGGGATAAAAACGTTGTTTCAGTAAAATGTATTGCTGACATCACCATGACATTATTGTAGTGGACGGGTTTTATACTTGTGGCTTTTCAACGAACTATGTTAAACAAAATCTCAATCCATTACCGCTTACGTGCCAATTGTGATTCGTTAGATGATTCGGTGCTAGACCCTACTCTTAGCTGTTGTGCTGAGGTTCAGCATGACGCAGTGTAACAGTACAGGTTAAAAAATTCCTAGTGAAATGATTCCAACACCAGTCCATTGTTTGAGACTTCGGTATGTATGGAGATGAACAAATATTGCCACTTCTGGTTGATAGATGATATCTCAGGAAGTGAGCACCTCAAATTGTAAACCTAACCAAAATATTCTGCGAAAGTCCGGATATCTCACGATAAAATGTCAGAGTCCTTTCAATTAAACCATGCTGTTGCAGTTTCTGTCATTTTTTTCAATTCTATGATTGTCAAGCCAACTTACACATTTCGTTCTATCTCAACAACAAAAATCGCATACACCTTGCATAAACTTTGAAAACGGAATATCAATTGCCGATCAATTAACGCAGGTGGATACAACTCGAAGTGAGGAAATTTCCTTAATGTGCTAGGTTTGATTACCTAATTTCAGTACAGAGTATTTATCAACCACGTTTTGTCGATTATGACCTACCAGTGGTTAGTACAGCCCAACAGCACAACATATATATATATATGAGCTAACTTAGCAAGGTGAACATTTTGTTAAATCTAATTAACTGTTTATGTGGTAGGTTTTATGGTTTACAGTTTCTCTGGCAGGATGTTTATCCACCCTTTGGTCAAGTGTTCTTCTGTTCCAACTGTCACATGAAATACCTATGAACCTGACTGAAGAATGTAGCGAAAAATAATATGGTTTTAAGCTCTTAATACTCTTGTAACACTCTATTCACAAACTGCATAGATGAGCTTCCGTGTAAGCCAACACAATAATCAGCTTTGATGTGTACTGGTGGATACTACGCTTCGAAGTGACGTTGGTACCAGGCGATAGTTTACAATTCGGTAGACGGATATATCTCTTCTAGTATACAGGCAGGGCAGGGAAAAAATGATTAAACAGTGAAATTGTACAGAGAAGAAAGAGAGGATGACGCAACAGGATATGCACACACGATCGACCTTAACAGTGATATATGTTATGTCCCAGGTAGTTTCCTATCATTGCTGTGAATAAGCAGGCCAGGGCTTACACGTTTTTTTAACTCCTTACATTTTGACTGTTCAAATTGCACACACTGTATAGAACAGTCATGTCATGTAATCCATTCATCGTGGTGTGTCCCACGTAGTAGTATAGTAATAGTGTAGTAGTGCTTTTCATATACTCAATATTAGTCAGATTGTTTAGTGAAAACTCCTATTCAAGATGCTAAGGTACTCTGACCACTCTTTTCAGAATGTCGCTTTTCACGTAGCTTCAAAGCGATGTAAATCGGGTACCCACGTCGGATGCAAACTGAAGTGAAGGAAGCCGGAAGTAACAAAGACCACAGAAAACTTTAAATGACACATGTGTGTGAGCCTAGCTGGAACGTTTAATAGAAATGTGGGTTCTATGTGGGTACCCTTTATCGGTCACCAGTCACGGTAAGCCTAACGTGCACCACACATATGACTCAAAGCATTAATAGATTTGGAGATGAGGCACAGTGAAAAATTCATCGTATCCGTCACGTGATGGGATTAGAGTCTGAGGCACTACGTGCCAATTTCTTGGGACTAGGTCAGTTGTGCCTGTGTCCTACGCAGACAGACATTTAACTTTTAGAAGTGATCTGAAAGTGTCTTACAAATGGACCTGTACAACTTATTTAGTTTCCTGCCACTGTCGCGCAAATAGTCGAGAGTTTCATCGGCATAAATTCCTGTCTGTTTACGAAGAAGCGTTTAAACCATGGTCCTGCAAGATTTTGGACTCGGCTGGAATGCGTTGTCTATTACCACTAATAGCGTTGCACTAGACCGTTTAATACCAATACCGGGTTAGACACACCATAGTAAGCTGCTGTCCAACAAATATGTGGTAATATTATGTCAATGAATTCTAGTGAAACGGTAGTCTCCAGTTCTTTGATTTGCGCGGATTGAAGAAAATGGTCTTATTGTAGCACTTGCAGCCATAAAAAAACAAGTTTTACTAATAATCGTTGATTGAATAGTATTTGCATGGAATCAATAAATGACAGGGTCCGTGTTATTTCGTCTGTCAAATATACGGATTTGGGCAATTTCAAATACGGATTTTATCAAACAGGCTAACGCAAATCCGTAAGCATCAATATCAGGCTGAAAGTAATACCAGCAACCACCAAGTAAACATTACAGACCGTGTACTATTTTACTGGTTATAAGCAAATGAGTTCTGGGAATTCGGCCGCTGACGACAACACAGAGAAAACATTGCAAACTTAAATTATGTACATCTCATTTAGGCTATGAAATATTTGGTTTGCTCAAAATTTTTAATTCAAAAATTCTCAGATTATTTCTCAGTTGTATAAGCTGCTGTCATGATGCGTTTAACAAAATCGCGTGATCCACACAGATAAAGAGGACATGCAGCCAACGAAAATAAACACGGGGTAAAAATAACACTCCCTTTCGCGCCCGAGACCGAAAACTCAAAGATGAACTGAAAATAAACGGCGTTACGTTTACCCCCAGAGTTAAATCGGTGTCCTGAACAGCCCGTTACACAAACATAAAATCTTCCGTACTACTAGACAACAAACGCACACTGCGACAGGTGTGCATCCGTTTGGTAGCATCGTTTACAACTGACCGCTAACCATTCGAAAAAGTGCTCCTAAACCATAAGGCAAAATGGTTTCCGCATCTTGCGTCCGGATAAAATTTCGATGGTCATTGGAAGCCATCGCGAGATTACTTCCCGTTTATATGTGCACCGTTGAGAGACAAATTATTTCGACACTAAAGCCGACCTTCAAAATGCTCCGGAATACCGAATGCTCACCTGGTTCACCTACAAAGTGCCTGAAATGTAAGTTTTTCAGTTCTGTCGTCATGCACAGGGTATTCGTGGAAAGACAATGTTGTAAGCAGTTGATTTCAGTAATTCTAATCAAAAATGCGAGCTTGAAAGGAGTTTATTTAATTTATATATATAACTGAAATCTGGTAATACGCAATGGAAAACGTGCATGACTCTCTGACAGGGTGGCAGTGGGTTTGTCCATGTGTGGTGTTTGCGGACGGCCTTAAGGTTGAGTACCAGAGGGATCAGCGCCTACTGAATAATCAACATTTCGGCGCTTCAACCCGGTTGTCTACCTTAACGATGCGCATGCTTCTGCTCGAAGATGACAACGAGTTGTTGGCACATAGTGAAGAAGAACTGCGGCGTATGATGACGGCCTCCAAGTTTGGATTGAATATCAACACAGGTAAGCCGTTTTCTTTTGTCCATTCCTCTCTCGGCGGAGGTGCTGCTTCTGCACGTGCTCCTGAAATTTGCATTAAAGAGTGAGTTGTCAACAGCTGATCAGTATTCTACTACTTGGGTAGTACGTTTTCCACAGATTTTTCCGCGAAGCGCGAGCCGCGAGCTGCCAGCGCGCATGGTCAAGGCTTTCGGACGCCTTGACTGACGTTTATGGAAAAACCCCAGTTCGAAGATTGCTACCAAGCTGTGTATCAGCTGCTGAGTGGTGCTCTATACACTCCTGTACGGAGGTGAAACTTAGACACCGTATCAACCAAAATCCGCTATCTGAGGCGTTTCTTTGTGCATCGTCTGAGGCACACCTTGGTTATTAGGTGGTCGGGCATGGTCCGGAACACTGAGGTGCAGCGATGAGCGGACATGAACACGATGGAGGCCATGCGGACTCTGTGTCAGCACCGTTGTCCAGGTCACGTCCGTTGGAGTGACGGTGACTGTATTTCAAAGAAGCTGTTGTGTTGATAATTGAAATCAGTAGACAGAATCCTGGTGGTCAAAAGTGGAGATGGCAGCTTGCTAACAAAGTGAATCTTATGTTTTATAACGTCAACTTCAGATGTTCGGAAGACTTGACGATAAACCAGACAGTCTGAGAAATATTGTCCGTACGAACGTCCGCAGTTTCAACCGGTAAAATTTTTTGCCACGGAGAACGGAAGTGCGTGGTACGTAAAGGAACCATCGATTCAATAGGTCGTGATGAAATGACTGTATGGTGTTGGGTCGTGTGCGGCCGTGAATACGTCAGCTGTTTGGGACTAGTAGGTCATCAACGTACTCGTAGTAGACCGTCAACCAACAGCAACGTATATGTTAAGGATAAGTGCGTTATATCCGTCATATCCACTTTTTATTGTTCACCTTAACCTACGATTGCTGTCGTTTGAAACTCATCCGGTTCCATTGTCATTAAACTGGATATCTGTGGCCTTCTACATTTCTTTTACTTCAGCTTTGGTGGTGAATTGTGTGGTGAATGTTCTGTCTGTTTTCACCCAACCAAGCCTTACATTTTGACTTTACTCTATATCCTCTCAAGAATACACTATAATGTACACCCACAATCGAGTGCTTCTAGCGTTGTCTTCTAAATATTATCTTTCCCAGTGTATATCTCACAACTGCAGTCTACCCTTGATCATCTTTCGTGGGATAGAGGTTTCAATTTTGAAACAGCTTATCAATTTTCTATCCAGAATTAGCTAGCTGGACACAAAGACCTCACTCACACACCTGGTTTTATTCCTCCGAGCTCACACCAGAGACGCGGTGTGTGAGTTGAACCGCAAGTGGTGCAACGCAAGCCAATTACGGTGATGGTTAAGCGCAGACGTCCTTTGGCTTCGGTCACTGTGACAGGTTAATCCTAACCGGATGTCGCTAACCGTGTGTTGTTGGTACACGGAACATGTGACCGGTATGTGATGACTTGCTAACCGAAATAAAGGGCTAGTGAAGTTCAGACATTTCACCCATGGTTGTTCACTGGAGGTGGAATGCCATGCGCGAATCTCTTTTACGGGCACAGGTGGGTCTGATAATGATTGTATCTGCCGTTTGTAACAATTTAACCTTGACAACTTTTAGTGGACGCGGGACACTGTAAACAGGTTTGAAGGCTCTATCGATCGTGAGTTGATGGCCCACGCCGATCAGATGTGATCTGGTGGTCATCGGGATGGACTTGTTCCTACCACTTCGGAAGATACTCGCGGATCCCAAGTGACAGTCGCCGAGTGGTTTT
This sequence comes from Paragonimus westermani, assembly GCA_008508345.1. Taxonomy (NCBI): domain Eukaryota; kingdom Metazoa; phylum Platyhelminthes; class Trematoda; order Plagiorchiida; family Troglotrematidae; genus Paragonimus; species Paragonimus westermani. The sequence goes on along the minus strand of QNGE01005028.1, from coordinate 29,055 downwards.
CCCTACGTGGACGACTCAACAAAGGTAAGTGATAGAAGAAATACAGAGTGACGAAGAAAACTTCGCAAACTATCTTTAATTTGTCACACTCACAGCAATGGGCCCTTAAATGAAACGACCAACCTTGTAGTACAGTAGGCTATGATCAACTCGCTTGTCAACATGCAGGAGACCAATTCGTTAAACGTATCGCCCTTAAATGCCGACGTTACAAAAGTTGGCTTTTCCTCCACCACTTCTGTCACCGTTTGTAATTCTTTAAATTTCGCAATCCTTTCTACAAATTCCTCTGGATACCTATTCTGGTTCAACATCTCACGGATTTGTTACAGTTCACTACATTTGGTGTCTGGCGTGCATGTTGTTCTCCTTCTATTTGTTAGACAGCCAGTAAAACGCCACTTTCTGCTTAAGGCGAACACAGTTCAGAAAGTGTGTTACTTTATTGTTCACATCTTCTTCTGATGTTCGAATCTTTGGATGGGTATGTTCAGGGAAACGCAACCTACCGAACCTCAGGCTTCTCAAATTGAATTGTGTGTTCGAACTGACAAGAGTAAATGACAATAGAAAGCCTTTATCACCAGTATCGTTTATGATTAGGCATAGCGTCCATAAAACAGAAAGTCGAAAATTGCGGGCCCTAAGTGATCAAGTCCCAATAGGGCAATATATGCACCTGCGAGCAACAGGCTAAAGGGGGGAGCCATAACTATCCCATCATTATGTCCACATGTATAATCCTTGAACTGAATTTACGCGCGGTATGCCCAAAGTGGTAATTCCCTCAAGATTCCAAACGGAACACCAGTCTTCATTGGGCTATGTCCATTGTAGATACCTAACTACACTGCTGTTTAATTAAGCCGCAAATTTGCGAATAGTGATATGACAACTATCGAAAGCATCTGGTGATTTCCGATGTTCACTGAATACACATAGTCCATAAACTGAAATGTGTCCTTCATGATGAAGGGAGATATTCTTGCTGACTGGTTCAGGTATATGAATTAGTCATCGGGCTGTAGCCTGATATGGTGACTTGTTCAGGTCAACGGTGGAGTGTAATTACAGTCGACCTTTGTGAGCTTTGGGGAGTGTTGGAATAAACATATCTATCGGTCTGGTTCTCTGAAAAGTGTGAACATCCTTTGCTCACTAACCCGATTAACACGTCATCACATGCCTGTCACGTGTGTTGTGGACACAGAACACGCACGCCCACGGACAAACTCACCACCATCCGGATGGACAGTCATCCACAGTTGCCACTGCGTATAACCAGATTCCAGTTATATATTTAAGTTCACTGAATCTCTTGTAACTCTGCACGCCTGATGCGAATGACCGAAAAGCGCTATTTGTAACCTTCACTTTTGTGCTTTCAGTTGGTCGAGTTGGAGGGCGTTAGCTTTCTCCGTCAATGCTGGCAGATTGTTCACTTCTGTCAGGACGTTTAACGCATATTCAACCGCAATTCGCCCAACTTTTCCATTTTGCATGCCAACGATTTGTCAAAATTGACTAGGCATCTCTATAACTGCCACTGTAAAAAGTGAAAACCGCCTCAAACTTGAGAGGCGTTCTGACCTTTCCCAACAAGGAATGTGCGAACTGGGTCACCACGAGGTGTTTATATAGGAGTGTGTTGTGTAGTAGTGTTTACATAGCCGGTTGATCATACAAGCAAGTGTGTAGGTTGGAAGAAGCCTTATCGACGTACCGCTTACTTTCTTCAGCTCTGTTTTTTGCTTTGTTTGTGAAAATCTTTCTTGTGGAAGCTTTAACAAATGACCAGTGGTCCTCATCGGTCTGAGTTTGTTAGAGTGAGCTGCTCAAATTGAAACATCAGAGTGCAAACACCGTGTCTGATCTTACTCCATTGCAACCTGACAGGTCTTGTTGGCGTGCGTCATTGGGAACGAAAGTCGCGATGTGTTTTGGACAAAACATTGAAAATGTTGGCATAAGAAATGTAGCTAGCAAAAGAACTGACTGTTCCTTGGGAGTACAGCAGTGTTCTACTGTTGGCCCCCCTAAAGTACTTCCTCAAAGTGAACTTTCAGACCCTCCCAGAAAATTGGTTCCAGTATATACTCTGTACTTTCTACAAAAGATATGCCCAATCATGTTAATAATTTGTTAATAAGCCGCATTGCTCGCCATCCAGCCTCAAGCCTCTTCCCTTCTCTTGTTTAGAAATAGAATGCGAATTAGTACAGATGCTGTCAACGTTCGCACTCTGAAACAGATAAGTCAACAGACTGCTGTCACGTGGACGTTAAATTCGTTGGATGTCGATATCTATTACATTTCAGAGACTAGAATTCAGTACTGTAGTGGACTTATTGATGGCACTGGTACTGTTCACCACCATATCAGTTATACACTTCGAGTATTTCAACGGCCGAGAGAATGAGACCAGACGCTGGTGTCCAGCGTTTGTGGATTTCTCTAGGATTGCCTCAATGACAGCATGTGATGCACCAGTAGTAAGGGGGGTAGGGATATTGGGACAGCAATAAATGAAGCCGAATTCGGTGGGTTGAGATACAGCAATATTCGCCATTCAAAAAAGCAACTTTGGCTTTTCACTAAGGTTTTACGAAATTATGTTCCGAATCAACCAAGTCTATCAGAGGCTCAAAGATATCTGCACAGTGAGGAATGAAGCTAAGTGTGACAGGAATCGTAGAATTCGGGTCGCTGTGGTGGACGCTGAGAACGTAAAGCTGGGCTCAGCACACTCTTTTGAGCTCAGAAATACTGAAAGCTACTGCAATGACTGTCTTTAAGATGTCTCCTTCAGCAGCTTGGTACTGTGTGCAATGCTGATGCTTAAGAGCTGGATGAAAGTCGGATTATGTCTAACTGGATCGACTTTCGAGTTCAGCTTTGGATATCTTGAGTTGCTTTGGATGTATTCGGCATGGACAGGAAAAGTCAGACGTGAAGCGAGTAGTAATACGATACCCTGTATTACGCTTAACGACCTCAGTATACCAGCAAGGTCGATGTATTGATAGGATACTTTAATAGTGCTGCAGATGGAGGTGTTGCTAGAAGATTTGGCTGGATGCCAAATGACGTGTCCACCAATTGGACGTCATTCACTGTAGATGCAGTAGTGTTTTCGCTTATCTTACGCTTCTTAACATCAAAAGAAATATTAAAGTGTGTTGGAAAGTCGTCGCCACCAAGTGACGTTTGAACGTCGACAAACAGGGATATCCACTGGGAACATCCCCCAGATCAAGATCCATACTGAGTGTTGTGCGTTTCCCTTCCAGAATCAATCAATGATGAGATGGCCCTAAGTTTCTAATTATATCAGCAGTCTGTGTCTGATGAATAAACTTCCAGAACTGAGATAGATTGTACACCACAGACATTCTTACATTGTGGCTTTCAAGGAAACGTGGATGATACCAGAGGTCAGTGATGATGAAATCTGTACCCTTGGATATTCTGTTTACTGTGATGATTGCTACAGAGGAAGCATGGGAGGGGGACTATCTAACGTTAGTCATAAGTCACCTCTCTCCTTCGTACGCAACGGCAATACTTTCTCACCAAATAAAGCTTCGTAGCCACCAATCGCTATTCTTGGTAGTTATATGTCGCTCATATACGAGTTCATTCTTGGACAACGAGGTCCTGTCTCATTTGATCAGATTTATTCTCAATCAGCATTACTCTCATTTGCTTGTCATTGATAATATCAACGTCTGGAAAGCGTTTTGGACACAACGAACCCAGCAGGAGTCACAAGACAGCTTTGGCTCAGCTCTCACATAGGTTGTCCAACAAACGGCCTGGACACAACATGTGAGGTCTCTGAAGAGGTACTGTCCGGGGTAGATCTCTTCTTTGCTAGATCTCGTAATCACGAACAAAAGTTATTACGTTGACAAGGTTAGTAGTGAAGCTGCTTTAGACCACGATGATAATGTGGTCCTGGTCTTTGATTCCTTCTGACAATGGGCACAGTAACCTCTAGAGAAGCGTTGGGTCCGGAATTTCGACCCGGGAGGACTTTGACATTATGAGCAATCGTCTCATGCGACACTATCTCTCCGCCACTATATAGAAAGTACGTCACACGAGGTTGACTGATCGTCTATTCCACTCTCTTTTTCAAGAAGGATCCGTCGACTTCTTGAGAGCTGCGCGAGCAAACTCGCCACCAAGAGGCCGTCCAATAAATCCGAAGATGTCAGGACATTTTGTACAGTGCAAGTTGAAAATCTGTCACTGTTGTCTTCAACAGCAAATTAGAAGTGTTCAGGATATCGCGCTCATGCAAAATTCTTCTTCAACTACACGCGAAACCGTTTCAAGAACTCACTCGTAGCCCTGTCCTTGGGGTGGTCAAATTGTGAAATTGTTTCCGAAAACCAAATTGTTGTTGAATTTTCCAGGTGTCAGTACGCCGCTGTTTACAGGTCTGAATCATCACCCTCTTCCCAAGGTCTATCCCCACGAATATCAAAACAGCTTCTTTACAAGCAGAAGTCTTAGTGCGTAACATTCATAATTTGCTTTTCAAGTCTGACCGTTTACTCCCAGTGGAACCTGGCCAGATTCATCGACGGATACTGAAGAATGCGTCTTCCGTATTAGCCAAACATTTTCATGACACTTCATTTCGGCTGTTTCAGCTGGCATCTGTCCCAAGGAATGGACGAATGCTACAGTCATTTTTATGGACAGGTCGGGTGACTGGAACTCTCCAGATAATCAGTGACAAAACATCCCAACGAGTATTCTGTACACAATCGCATGATATTTCTTTAAACGAGATAGCTTAAGACACCCTTCAGAAAATACTCGCAGCTCTGTGTCTCAGCACGTAGTCTGATCAAATATTTCTTGGGTAACAAATAAGCCACTTTTGTGGACAGTTTAAGGGATGCTGCAGACCATGGTCTCATACCAGATGCCTTTCTCTCTGATCTTATTAAAGCGTTCAACTGGGTACTAAACGGCTCACGTCTGCAGAAAATGGAGACATACGACAATGCAGGCGATATCAATGAGAAAAGCTTTCCTTTTGGAGCCCCCTGTGATCTACCTTACCTTGCTCCAATCCCAGCGGGTGTGTTACACGGATTTTTCTTTGACAGATTGCCGGAGAGGACTTCCAGTCACTTTCCTTTCTATGCGTTTGGTTGGGGTATTTTGAACTCTCATGATGCCGAAACTTCGCAAGCTGACCTCGATGTAGTAAATAATCAGTGGAGTGGCCTCTTCCCTTCAACGGCGGTAAAGTGACCACACGTCTGCTCAAGGCGATTTTTGCAACGCTTTGTAGCACATGATACACAAACGGAAATGAGTGTTGCCAAGCTGGGTATCAAAAAGACTTGGATATATAGCTGTTGTCCACTTTGCCTTTCTTAAGTCAACACGAAAAAGGAGCCAGAGATAAATCTGTACACCGAGTGTGGTTAGGCAAACGTTTCTTCTAACTGATATAAAGGTTATTCTAATTCCTAATGACGTTTGTGCCCGACCATCGGTGGAGTACGTCAATTCACTCGTTCATGCTCGCCTCGTGAAAGACATAATTGTGTTCGAGCGGGTACACCGAGCTGCCACTAACATCGTAGTAAGTCTTCGGAAAGTTTCGCAAGTATCGCGGCTAGAAATCCTTGACCTTTAACCTCTGGAAGAGCCTGAAACCTCCTTCTTACTTTGCCTTTTCTTTTGCGGGAGGTGGGCTGGTAGGGAAACGTTCCACTTTCGCAGAAAACCTCAAACACTTTTCAATCAGAATTTGTAATGGAGGTCTTAGGCATACTTTTAGGTTATAACTATTATCGTCTTGTTGCTCCTAAATTAACATTGTATTTACAAGAAACGATGCAGAACCAATTTTTTCTTGGTTGCTTTTTAGAAAAGCTTACGTCTGTGTGATACCGGGAAGCCATAACGACAAAGGGAACTTGAACAGTCAATCTGGCATCCACGTATCAATTGCTGAATTAATGGACGATGTAAGGGAAATCAGAAAAACCGGATTGAAAAAGTTCATTCCGCTCTGCTTCGACTGTCGAAAGACAAGCATTGCATCAAATATGATAGTGCTATATACTCAGGTTATATACTCCCAGTCGTAAAAATAGTACCAATTTGATGAAACTAAAGTTTGGGTTCCGTGCACCATAACGAGAAAACTGTAACTCAACGCTGTACTCCATTTTGATACACTAAGCCAGTAATCTGCAGCGGTATGAAAGTATATGTACAAAAAAAACGAAAGAAGAATTGTTAAAAACAGAACCGCTCATTAATGAAATTTGGGCCGTCGAGTTGAAATTTTTCTTAAGTGCAGGAGTCGGATAACGCAAGGAGGTAGAATCAGACAATGTCGGATGCCTAATTCAGACATTCAACATCGAAATCAAAACGTCGAATGTATGGAAGTCAACCGATAACCGGAGCTGAAATACTTCACCTTGCAATTAAATTATCGGCCAACAGTTTAGCCGAAAATGGGGAGAGGGAAGTAATGTGTAGGAACTCGCGTTTATTGCTGAAATATTCAGTTAAGCTCAGAAAACAAAAAACTGTGCATTTGAACAAGTACACAGGTAACGTCAATAGAAATGTGCAACGGGGGATTTCTCAGTCTCATAAACCTCACAACTAGCTCTATTGAAAAATAAACACGGGACTCGACTTTCACTGTCACTAATGCATATCATTGTCGTGGCTGGAACTACATCTCCGGCCACGTTTTCATAAGGCAACTGTGTTGACCACTGCATCAGTGATATCACGTTAGGCACTACCGAATCATCATATGTGACCACCCAAAAACTTTCTCATGGGTTTCTTCGATCGCCTCGAGAGGAGATAAAGTAAGTGTCCTGTTAACTCCAATCGATGATTGCTCGACTAGGACTTCTCTGTAAGTTGAGATCACAGAAACCACCAACTTATTCAGCGGCACTTGTGATTACTGATTAGTGATAAAGGATTGTGGTTTTCATATAAATTGCACATCATCCACAATTTATCGCATCCGTCCTGTTCCCGTAGACTTTCTAATCAGCTCCTTTCGGAAAGACACACTAGACTCAAGACTCTTTCCTGTTGCTATTCATTAGTAACCAAAAACCTCCTGGCAGGGATACGCATTACTGATCAGCTCTAATGCGAGTGAAAGTCGAGTCTCGCGTTCATTTTCAAAAGCAGCAGACCGGGAAATTCATGGGAGTGTAACAACTACCAGCAACTCTCGATTATGCTCAAACTCTATAATGAAATTGTGTACAACCCACACGAAAACAAATCGCAGAAGTCGACTTGTTATCTGTGCATTTCACATTGGTGACCAAAAAATGATTGGCCTGGCGAATATGTGAATGATAAACGTGATAACGCATTCGGTATTAAACTATCTTGAACAAAACAAAGTCCTCCAGATAAACAATTGTTTGCTTCCGAGTTACCCTTTGAAACGCATGGTGTATTTATACGACAAAACATATGTTTGCAGACTGATATGTGCTTTCATTTTCCGAGGTTCCCCAATTATTTAAATTTTTCGTCAGTATTCATGTGCAACTTGCAGTGCAATTTGGTGTTCCATCTTTGTAATTAGGAACGTCCTGTATGTAATTTGCGTGCATTATAACTGTCCACCGGGATTGCAATCAATCACTTCTCGTGTAATAAATGATCATCCCTGTGAATAAATAAATCGGCTTCAGAGCACGACTGCGAATGTCGAACGAAATGCTCAGTTTATGTTAACTATAACAAGACACGACTAAGTGGATATTCCAAATGAAAAATTTCTTTATTCCGAAACCAAGTGCAAACAATCCTGGCAACAAACCTGCATGATGTAATAGAAAATATATGTTGAGGCAAATTTACAATATGGCTGTGACGAACTCATGAAACGTGTAAATACAATGAGAGTTCGTGTAAAATTTATATGAAATGGAGTTGTATTTCCCTGAATCGATAAATCAAACCTCACGTGGTTAGCAAGTTAGACCGGAACACCAGATACCCCAAGCTCGAGTTAGCTCAACCACCAGGTCGGCAGTCAGTGAGTTTGGCATGAAGTATGTGTGATGCGAATGAGACACCAAGACATGCAGATTTTGTACAGGACTGGTTGCACCGTTAAAGAGCAGTCGGTCAAAAACCTGCGTTCACTGAAGAAGTCTGTTCAGCCTGAAAACTGAAGTCTCTTATCTGTTTACTTAAATGATGGGTGGCACAGCGTTCCATTTGTCTGGACACGTTTGTCTGTCAGCTACTTGATTAGCAACGACAGATGGTAAACGAATGTGAAAGATGAGTTCAGGAAATTAGATTTTCGGAACAGAACAATGTTATCATATACCTTACTGTTCCTGCAAAATGATTTCTAATATTTCCGTCGCGGATTTTTGTGCAAACCTCTAGGAATCTTTCATGTAGACACATTTAGTTTGTCTGACAAGACCAATTCTAAGTTATTTATTGTTGCACTGAGACTAGACAAACAAAGTATCCCCTATTTTTCACATACAGTTAACTACTATTGTCTCCGTCACTGTATTTGCATGACATTTTCCAGTCTATTTAAGTGGTGCATAAAAGCACCTGGAAATATCTACGCTCTTTTGATAGTCCTTTGGCATTCCCATTCGTGTATGTCGCAGAGGTAAGTCCCTCCTTTTCACAATGCGGTTAACCCGTTTTAGCTGGCCATGATATACGTAGAACAATCGCGTAATGGACCGTAATTCACATAACACCTGAGCAGGTGTCTGCGGGTTCAATCCCACATCATTAATAAAAAAAATCACACGGGCTAAAACATTGAGGGGATGATAAGAGTCTTATTTGCAGATCGAATTTGGCGACTGAGTGGTCAACTAGGTTTATCATGTTAACCCGAGACGTTAGCCTAACCGATTCACCGTTATTTGCTGCGATCACATTTTAGAATCCGACTTCCGCACGCTAGACATACTAAAGTGAGTTGTTGAAAACTACATTAATTTTATAGAAGAAAGTGAACTGTGTGTAATTAGTGACCACAATATGGTACACGTCAGTATAATTGTCTTAGTTGCATCAGTTTCATCGGTAGCGTAGTTCGCAGTTTGCTTTAGGTTATAAAAAGTAAACTTCACTGAACTGTGCAGTGCATGCCCTCAGTTGTGTCTAAGTAGGTAGAATTAATCAACGTGAATTAGAATGGTACAACGTTCGGAAATATCAACACGTTTGTTGCTTAATTCAACCAATACTTTTTTTGGAGTGCTGTCCTCACTTCGATTAGCTACTTCGATTAGTTAGTCAGGATGCATGCCAATGCATGGGCGTAAACTTACATAAAGTCGATCTTGCATGCTTGCCTAATGTGTTCCAAAATTTTAATACGTCAACAAAGTGGAGTCATTAATTTAAACAGTATAAGTAATTCCTAACCAAATGGGAGCTTCCGTAGGAAGAAACGTGTCCTGATAAAACCCCATAAATAAGTGAACGTTAATATATTATTTACGTTCCCGCTGACAAAACGCTCCGCTTTTACGTTAAGTGTGCTTGCTTCAGTTCAAGATTCAGGAGTCACCTATAAAATATTCTGCATCTTTCAAGAAGGAATTACGAATTTTTGGGTGTTTGTGTGGGAAACTTGAGCTTTTCGTTCATTTTTCCTTTCGCTTTATTCCAATAATTATGTGGCTGGTACAAGGTATCCCTTGGAAACTTATTAGATTGTTTAAAAGCAACCCGAAGGTGGTTATAAAGTTTAGACCAAACATTGCGTTATTTGGGGAGATGCGTTCTAAGGTTATGCTTCTCCACTGTCCAGTCGTAGGAATGACATAACGTTTAGATGCGTGTACTGCATACGTACTATTGCCTGCCTGTAAGAAACGTCAGTGCTTCCTATCAGTTACTTGGCTTCGGATGGTTGAACGCTGATGCTCTCTTGCAATTAGCTCCTTGTGTACTTGCAGCATGATTCGAGGCGGATCATTTAAGTTCAGATTAGCAAGGCCATGTGGTGAGCCATATGCATCATTTTCCACTTTCGGTAGTGCTTAAATAAAGAAGTACGCGCACTATATCATAAGTAAACACTTTCAGATTGACTGGTGTAATTTTGCTCTCGTAGTGAATTATTTTGTATAAAATTTGGTTATAAGGAGTAAGCCAAGTGGGTTGAAACATACGCGATCGACAGTCTAACAAACGACCATTTCCTTAATCGTTCAAGACCACCAAAAATCCGAGATTCGTCGTACTTATTGCGTTGGTCAGAACGGTGTGATATCGTGGAACGTAAAGAGAATGAATCAATTTGGCAATTTTTCTGTAAATTTCGGATCCAACGTTGCGAATGTTAACGCTAGTACATTGTTGAGTCGTTCACATGGAATGTGAAAATCTTTCCATAGTTCTGATAAGACCTAAATGCGACTTATCTGCGCATCGGCTAGATCCGAACTAGCGACATAAAGGGCGTACCCAGAAGTGACAAGCGCTATCGGAGATAAGTTACAAAAGCACGTCTGTCAACTGGTCTATTCTCTATCACATTTTATTCATACGCATCATGAGGAAATATATGCCTGGGTGAAGGCACAAGAAAATGATAAGTTCAGGCGAATTTACCAAATAGTTCTGTGCAACCATCTAGCTGAACAAATACTACGGAGCTAGCCGACATGGTCACAATGGTTTTCTCGTGTGTCTCCAGGATTAATCATGTTAAAAAATTGGTCAGCCGTAGGTTGCGTTTGCCCAATTGTAGAGCGATGTCGGCTGGTAAATTGAACAGCTTTGATAAATTCGGAATAAAATAGTGTCACTTATGTTCACACCGATAAAAAACGCCATTTGGCCAAACGTCTGTTCGTCTGCACAATTATCACGAGTGTCTGGAGAAACCTATAGCAACATTGCAACCGATAGCTCTTCTTCTCTATCAATGACGGGTATCAGAAAAGGTCACCCAATAGAGCGCAGGAGATTCACCACAGTTTGCACTGCATGGAACAAATGGTAACTACTGCTGACTCACTGATAAATTTTGCTCCAAACAATAATGATTGTTGTCGTCCGTCGGCTCGTATCCAAGACACTGGATTTGACCTTGACAGAACAACTTCCGTCTCTGCAACCGGTCTGGATGAAAATCGCAAATCTAGTCGTAGTGCAATATTCGTTAAAGAGAATTAGTCGAAATTTATGAAAGCGAATTACACTACTAATGAGTGGTTCTGTGGAGTGGATTGTTTAGCTGAGATCCAGTTGGGAAAAGTCAGGATTTCGGTGGATTCGAACCAGCAATAGAAACAGCATGCCAAGACGCGGCAAGCTGTTCGCCAGGTGAACTAGTAAGCCAAGCGAAGAGCTCAGAAATGTCAAATTTGGACCCGGATACCCACCTGCTCTATTGTTTCACATGCAATCTACCAACTGACCTGAGGAATCAACTATCGAGTCATAATTTCTCGAACAGTTCAAACTGGAATCTAACAACGCCACTGTTGAGCATAAAAATCGCATTATCCATGAGTAACCTGAAAGTGAACCCAGAGACCCCTGTAATATATCTATAGTTTTTTCAATACGCTGGTAACCAACTGTTAGTACTATCCGATATGCTTAGCTACACCCCGTTTGCCTCCCTCCCAGACACACAGAAAATGATATGTTTTTCAGCGGACGCTGCTCCTGTTGAATGAGTTTTTGGTTTATTGATCATCACTTGGAGTTAGTTCGATTAAACACAGAAGGCTGGTAAACTATGTTTATATTTAGCTATTAGTATTGCCACGCTATATCCACCAAGGTTGAAAAAATAAACTCGGGAGAAGTACAAATTATTCAGACAGTACTTATCAATATGCTAATCTGAAAGGCACATAACATTTAACCATTTAGTCGTATATTTGGGCAGAACGGTGTTCTGCCGTATGCTTTTGTCATATTTGGTTCGTATCAGCTGGATTCCCACACTAACCGACATTTAATGTGCAATCGGGATATAACTTGCTCTATTTATTAATTTATGTAGTTCACAGTGAGTTAAATCATAACCAGACGTACCACATGTGGTCCCTCTGGTCACGTGACAAAAACGGGCACACATGTTGGTGATTTATGGGCAACTGAAGTCGGGCGCATCGAGTTAATAGTAATGGCACCTGTTCGGATCACGTGACAGTCAAATTTAGACCAGCTATTTTGGCACACGAGAAAGAATTGTCAAAAATATCTGGTGAAACGTTACTGGTTTATGACAACACATGTTAAGGTTTTCGTCATACGTAAATCATTGTGCAGACAACTGGGATGTTTCAAAGGATGTGACTATTTTCCACACCTAGAGATTCACTGTAAGTTGTTTACTCTAATGACTTCTTGTACTGGACCGTGCACGTACATCGACAACTCGCACTTGACGTAGACTTTGCCGGCGATGGTTTGATCGTTTGTTATGTCAAACTAATGGCACGGTGACAGTGGAGTTATCTCATGATCGCCTGACTGAGGTGCAACCACGGTCATGGAAAGGATAAGTTCTTACTGACGATCTATATAGGGAGTAAAACCTGAATATGGTGATCCTTTTGGTGAATTGTAAGCTGGAAGGTTTGAAGTAATGTCGAGGCTGAGACGAATTTTGCTCGGGTAAAAATAAACAACTACCTTAAAATACCTGACAAATGGGAATTTAACATTTCCAATTAGTGAATCACATCCGAGCAAGCTGAACGTTATTTACAGAAGATTGCTAATCAGTGCTTGGATATGATTATTCAAGAGTGCTTATTGTCAGTTTTTGTCATTGTGATCGATACGGTAGCCCAAAATTCTGTTTAAAATATCATTTTGGAAACCAGGTTTACAACCCAGGCCGGGATGAGAGTAAACTGTTGACGAGTGTCGATAAATATATCGAGCTGGGTTCCACGGCAGCCTACAGAGTTGATGGATGAGGTATCAGTCGTTATCACCATTAGGTTTAACTTTCAGCTTGCCTCTGCTATCGCTAACTGCTGGCCCATCATCTATGAACGCTACCAAAGACCTCAAGGTATCTGCGCAACCATCAACTGGCTTTTGATTCAATCTGATCAGGTGAGGGTAACTGAACAACAGAGGCTGATTCACTACATTTCTTTGATTCTGGCTTCTTTGATGGCAGGTGTCGTGCCAATTTCTGATAACCGTTTTATTGTACTTTGCTTTGTGGTTTGGATTTCGTTTAATAAGTTGAAAAGTACGTGGTGAACGGTCGACGAAGTTTTTGATGATATGAAGCGCACGCAACATCATATCCGAATATATTTTCTAAAAACACAATCAGGACATATTGACTAGAATCGCCCATTTTTCACATATCTTTCTTACACAAGCGGTTAGACCTATTCTGTTTCCTTTGCAAGAAATTAGGTTTGGTGGTGAACATGAAACCTGGTAGTCGCCTTCCGTGAAAATGACTAGGTATGCGTTGGGCAACTGACCGAAATTAGCGCTTGTTACAACGATGCTCCAATCAAGTGTGCTCATTTCAGTTTTTAGTTGCAACCGTCTAACGTGTTGTTCATGAATTTATGCATTGACCTAGCACACTTTAATTCTCAGCCAACTCCACCATTGTCACTACTCACATTTCAGCTGTATAGACCAGAATGGCTAAGAAAAGCTAGTCGTACATTTGATGGTTTGAGTGTGTTCGGGTTTCGATATCGGATACCTGTTGTAAATCATTTGCAGCCACACTGAGATACTTTTCTAATGCCTGTTTGCAAGTTTACGATGCATGTAATATCACCATATCCAGTTAAATCAAGGTTTTGTCATTGCCAACGCTGAGCAGACGCACACAACTAGGGCGCGTACATTTTGTCATCAGCGATTCACTCAGATTTACATTGTTTATACAGATACTAAAATGTGACTAAAATACTAGCAACTTGGGTCGGCTAGTGAAGTAACTAGACTGCATCATATTCGATTACCTTCTGTCAGGTACACGGTAAAGTATTCATGAGTGGGCCATTTCAGGTGATTACAAGTTACTATTAAATCCAACCAACGGGGATCATGCCTTCCACCTAACATGTTTGCAATGTACTGCATAAATACTCCACATTGCCGAATCCAAAAGGCCACTTTTGACAGATTTATATGCAACTCGTTGCAGCTAACAGGTATACGAGAAAGAGGCAGTTGCTCCCTCCACTCACAGATTCCAAGTTCACTGATGGTGGGGCTTGTGCACTGTTTTGATCCGGCGGGCTATGCTGACTAGGACTACGGCCCTTCCATATGCAGCATTGTCAGACAGGCTAAAGGGGAGCAGTCAGACCAAAGGCAGTTAAACTCATAGGAATGCATGCCGCACTACTGACCGCGTAGGAGTGTTTGGGTAATGAGGCGTGATCCCATGGGCATACAGCAGTACTATTTTTATGGTTGCGGCACTGCTGTCTTCCGTATCAGGAAGAAGGGGGTTAGAAAAGGTACCCTCAAACAAAGAGCACTCCGATCGCTCAACTGTTGACCGTGACCGCCGGAGTATTACCCAATACCGTCGAAAAACATCAAAGATCTCTCAAAAGCCCGATGTAGCTTCGAGTACATCCGCCGCGCGCAGCGGTGTTCAGTATCAGACATTATTGTCTCACAGCGCCCTCGGGCTAGGCAAGCCCCTCACTGCTAAGTGAGTCAGACTCTTGAGCCATTGGCTTCGAATAAGGTGCCCCAAGAAAACCCTATATCTTGTTGTCTCGCAGGTCAGACTTTCGAGCCAGAAGCTCGGGGTGGGGTCCCTCAAGTCAATCTCCTTTCGCGGCATAAACGATTGGGAAGTATCAGAAGTTATCGTTTTCCCGATAGTAGCAGTGACATTACTAACTGATTACGACTTTTTCCTACTGCTTCACACCTTATTTCTTCTGCCTTCCATGTGCCTTCGGACGATAAGTGACTTCTAAGGCCAAGACAACTGGTAAACATTGGCACCTTCAGTGTCCGCACTCCCCTACAAACCGGTCAGCAAGCTGCTCTGGCAAGTACTCTCTCAAGTCTGGAGCTTGAAGTGTGCTGTGTGTCAGATACGCGAGTCTACGATTCTAGCACAGTTATTAATTTGAGCTCACCTCTAGATAGCTGTCGATCCAAGCGCTTCTGTTTCAGGGTTTCTGGTGAGGCCGAAGCTGAATCTCACGGTCGAGCTGCAGTGGGAATCGCACTGAGTTCCCCAGCAGAGCAATGTTTGCTCGATTGGATTCCAGTGAACGGTCGCTTCTGCGCTGTCAGACTCAGTAAATCGGTAAGTCTGTCGACGTGATTCAGAAAGGCGTTGTGTATTCATTATACCGGCGTACACTCCGACGGACAGCTGTCCAGATGCTACCAATGATGCATTCTATGACGCCCTCGTTGACCTTCTGAGGCAGTCTAAACACTCAGACATCATCATACTAGCGGGCGATTTTAATGCTCAGCTTGGTCGTCTTTCTTCGGATGAGAAGCGGCTAGGAGGTATGTTTGGTGTCCGGGCACAACGAACTGACAATGGCGAAAGACTACTACAGCTGTGCGCATCCCACGGTCTATAT
>QNGE01005028.1:0-12657 GCA_008508345.1 Paragonimus westermani | reverse complement strand
ATCTGGGAGACTGAAGAGGTACCTCGTGATTGGTGCCTATCAATAGTCATTCCCGTTTTCAAAAAAGGGGCCCGAAGTCTACGTGACAATCACAGAGGCATCAGTTTGGTGTCTTTTGCGTACAAGTTACTGACTATTCTCAGTTTACGTCGGATCACTGAGCCCAGAGAAAGTGAGATACGCGAGGAACAAGCGGGATTCAGATCCGGTCGCGGGTTCGTTGATCAGATTTTCACCTTACGACGGATCTTGGAACATCGGTATTCTTATAGGCAGCCGACGGTCGTCGTCTTTTTGGACCTGAGGGCTGCATTCGATTCAGTTGCTCGTAACGTTCTCTGGAGCTGTCTCCTTCGCAAGCGAGTACCAGAGAAATACGTGAATCTATTGAGATCGCTGTTCGCCAACCCTGCAAGCTGGGTGAGAGTTTATGGACAACTGCCTCGGGCGTTCATCCCTTTTAATTGTGTTCGTCAGGGGTGTCCAATTTCCCCCTACCTGTTCACTTTTTTCATGGACGACATTGTGGAGGAGGCGCTTCGTGAATCCAGTGGGCTTGGTGTTGAGCTTCTTCCTGGTGTTAGATTGACCGATCTGAAGTACGCGGACGGCATTGACTTACTTAGCCCCTCTGCTGAAGACATGCGGACCATGCTGAACAAGGTGAGTGACCAGGCTGGTTTGTACGAATGCGCTTCGCACATTCAAAGTGCAAAGTGCTGCTTCAAGACTGGGGCAATTCTACCCCTACTTTCTTTATTGCAGGTAATCCGCTTGAGGCTGGACGGTTTCACCTGTAATATTGCTGATGAGATATCAGCGAGGATAGCAAAGGCACAAGTTGCCTTTGCCAAACCGCGTCGTCCATGACGTCGAAAGACGTTCGGTTGTCGCTGAAAGTAAAGGTATATTACGCCTGTGTGCGTTCTATTTTGCTGTGTGGTTCGGGAACGTGGCCTGTTCACAAGGAAGACATCACCAGGCTTGCTGTGTTTGACCATCGTTGTCTCCGTCAATTGGCCTATATTAATTGGACTGATCGCGTGAGCAAGGTGGCAATTCGCCGGTGCGTATTCTGGAGCACTCGGGATGCGCGATCAATTGGTTCACTAATCATGTTACACAGCTTGCGATTGTTGGGTCACGTGCTCTGTATGCTAGCTGAGCGTTTACCTTATCGGGCTTTATATACTGAGGCCACCAACAGTTGGGTGAAACCGTGTGGTGGTCAAGCAACAACGTGGTCACGAAATATGGAGACCTTGACTGCTCCACTGAGCAATGTGGGAAGGTATCACCTACTTGGGTGGGATCCTCGTGATCACTCAAACCGCTGGTTAGAGACGCTATCCGAGATGGCGATGTTTCGCAGTCAATGGCGTACCTGTATCCATATCATTTCTAGCTCTTCCGCCCAGTCTTCTTTGATATTTGTTGACCTTCCTAGTGCATTCCACGTCACTGTTGAGGTGAACGGTGGCCCGAGCCACAGTACCTTTTGGTCAGGCTCATGGCTGTTATGATGATGATGATGACTGATCACATACAGTGTCAAAATTTCTCACATGCAGAGGCCTGGATAGTCACCTAGAAGACATTTGTTACAGGCACCATACTAGAAGAGTGATTGAGTGTTTTAACATAGAACTGTGAAACCGTACACAGAAAGCTTTCTACGATTAACAGCAAACAAACTTGCGTCTTACAAGCAACATTCATGTAAATTTGCTACAGTCACTTCTTAGCCACCATCCAATCAGTAACAGCCTCAATGAGGAAAGTCTAAATGGAAGAGTAGCCTCTGGGTATCTTGTAATCAAAGTTGATGTAAGTCATCTACCAGACAACAAAACAATCGCTCGTAACTCTGAGCAAAAGAAAAACATATCCCTGACGAGTCTGCGTTCGTCACATTCTACAGTTTTCACAGAAAGTTTGCAGGTTAGGTTTTAGGTAAATGGGACTGGACAAACGAACAACATACCGCCCATTTGAGACAACAGACGCAACTGTACATACCGGATATCTGTCCAATGAACTAAGTGTGGCAAAGACTACCTAAAAATTTACAATCTACGCTGGAATTAATCGAAGTGCATGTGCTTTTCGTGATCGCTTCGAACACTCCCATTTTTCCTAATTTAATTAACTATAGTCAGTTAGCTCATGTAGGGTCGCATCATCTCCACAAGAGCAGAAGTACGCACGTGATGAGAAGTTGTTTTCGATATTTCTTTCTCAAACCAATGCAATTGGGTTGGTTTCATTATGATGTCATAAAACAAACCACAAAACCAAGGAGTGACTTTTAACGAATGATGGTAAATGCTAATATTTGATTCCACACAGTAGTTGGTTGAGCTCACACCGGACGTTGGCTAGGTGTTACTATGCAAGGTCGAGGTCAAGCGCTTGTGTGTGTTTAGGCTGGATGTGTTTGATCTGTGGCCACAGAAGTTGCAAGGACCGAACAAATTTCTTTTGAGATCACGTTAGTGTTGCGTAGTTTGATTGCAATCGATTTGGTAGTTGCTAGAATTTGCCAACGGGCTGCTTTTGATTGAACTGAATATACTGGTTGCGTCTATGCGATGATTTGTGTATGCTAGATATGTAACAACGACGCTAGTAGTTGATTTACGATAACCGGTTCCTATCCAGAATAGATGATGTTCCATGATCCTTTCTGACAAACACCGAGTCGTAGGACCAACAAATTCTGCAGTAGAACAGCAGCAAGAAAGTGAATACTTGAGCGCCGATTGATCGTGGACTGGTAGATTGTCTTTCAGGCTCAATCCTAACATTGACATTGTTGTGAACTAACCTGTTAAGGTTGCCGAAACTGTTGAGTTTGATGTATTAACCTGTTCAGGTGAGTTAGCATATCGCCGTCTGGTCAATTTAACATCGGAAAAATGAAACTCGTTTGAGATTTCTCTTCTGAGGTGATGTGTAGTGAAGCGTATGCTGCATTAAAAACCTGATGGTTGGATGCCAACTCATCTTCTGAGTGTATAGCAATTAATTATTCTGATTTTTCTTACTTTGCTAGTCGGTTGTTTCTTCCTATGGAATTTCCGGTGGTCCTATTTTGTGATCTCTGCTCGGTTGTTCCAACCGGCACTGAGCTGCATTTCTAACTGAAGTGTTCGATCGAGTATAAAATATGAAATTTTAGCTTTGCATGATTAAGTAGGGACCTTTCTATGCACAACCTTTTCGAGTACATCTGTGTTTCATACGGTTACACACAAATTCGTTCTCTAAGCATTCTCTTAATAAAAATTTCGGAAGTTTTCCGACAAGGTTTTAATAGTAAATAGTCTGCTTCATGAAGAGTACGTTTTGAGAATCTTTCAAGCAGAAGGGTTGGCTGAGTGTGACTCATCACACTGTGGTCATTTGCTTTGTGCAACCGAGTTTGCTTATGGTCATACAGTGACGTATTTAATACGTAAGTGTTAGAAATGTTTTGGGCAGCCTGATCATTGCTCACAAGTGAGAGTGGTTAGCGCTCAGGCTTGATAATTCGGTCGTGCCTAATGTGAGGTCAGTGGCGCAGTGGAATGACCGAAGTTCAAATCCCGGCCGTGGCAAGGAAATGCACTACTGATGAGCTCTAATGAAAGCGGAACTCGAGTCTAATGCTTCTTCTTGAAAAACGCTGGCTAGAAAGTCTATCTGAGTACGACGGCCGCGGCCCAATATGAATACTGTTCAACTTGAAAAATGTTCCCATTTAGCTGTGTTCGGACAGTTTCGTGCAAACAAGTGAGTCAGGTACAATTGCTCACTTTTCTTTACGTAATTTTATTAAACCGTCATAGTATATAAACATCCAAAATATGTAATACGTCTGTAATAACGTCTCTTTAGTTTTCTGCCAGGCCTCCTAGTAGTCTCAAGAAAGGTAACCAGAACTTTTCCATTTCATGTCACTCAAGCTGTTTGAAAAATTGACATAGATGTAACCTGTGAACTAATTTCCTACACCAACTGCATTTAATTTTTGAGACTTGAGTTGAAAAGACGTAATGATCGGTTGCATTCGGATGTCGTTCATCAGAAACGTTCTTTCCAAATGTGCCATCAGATATCCGAGTATATATTGGAAACTTGAGTTCAGCAAATCCTAGGTGTTCGTCCTAGAACACTCCAAAGACCACGTTACCAAGTCGTATTATTAAGTCCTCTGATACTGCCATACGATGTCACTGGCGTTTTCTGGAGAGTAACTGGAATATCAGGTAAAGCGTCCCGAAATACTTTCACACCTCCGCCGTACACGTGAATGCCCCATAACAGTCATTAAGTTCAATATTCATCTCCTTGAGATGCCGAAGCAGGACAAAAATTAAATGTTTTCCAGCGGGCAGAAAAGTAGGTCGACGTTTACAAGAATTGTTTTATATACAAGCCGCCTATGACAAACAATTGGCGAAAATTTACTGCAAATCTGTCAATTGTACACAAAAGCAACCCCAAAGAAAACGGTCCATAAAATATATAGTATACAACTAATGTGTTTCCCATTCAAGAGTGTAGTATGCATGGATTAATGTTTTAAGGAAGGTTAGTGAAGAAGCATGATGCGAAACGCAAATGTCGCGCAAATTCTCTCAGGTGACAAAGCTTTCTAGACAGACGAGAGTATTAATAGCATACGTTTCCCCTTTTGCAACAAGCTGTTCTATCATTTAAATAACCACAAGTGCTTTTTCCAAGCCACCTGAGGAATATACATCAAACGTAACGGATAAAAATATACCTGACTGATGAACAAAATATCCTGTCAATTAACAACAGTTGATAACAGAAGAAGATTCCAAAAACTGTATGATTATCACCATTATTCTTTATGAGGATTTCGTAAAACCTACCAACATGCTTTGGTAATAGATGGTTCATCGATTCGTAATGAAGAGGCATGCACAAGGGTTGATAAATCGAGAAGAGATTAGTCAGCCGAACTTCTGGAAAGTAAAACACTTGAGACAGAACAGAAGATAATCGAAAAATTCTCAAACTCATTATTTCCAAGGTTGTATTCATTAAATCAGACTAGGGGTGGTCGTTGATACACGTGCCGTTATATACCCAGTAGCTCAGATTTTTTAGGTAATTCCCCACTGACTGCAGAAAAACAAAAAACAATCATTCAGAGTTAACCGTAGTATAGTACTACCATTAAGTGTTAAATCATTAACCAAGTATTCTACTCAGCTGAATTGACAATCCTAGCACTACACTGCTGTTGGCTAACAAATTGAAAACAAGATTAGATCAGGTTTGTGATTGTGGTAGAAAAGTTATCGCACAAGGATACATATTGAAATGTTAGTCGAGTGTGAGGCCACTATTTTTATAAACAATGATGGTCAGTATCAAGTTACAAGCAGTGGAATTCATTAAAAAGCCATATTTTATAAGATAAAAGTGGCTGAACAGAGGACAGAAGAAAACGATTTGTTATATTTATGTGCCCTGACCCCGCGCAACCCAGTCAAGCAGCGTAAGCCGCCTTCCTCGATCGCCAGACATGTATTGATGCGTCATCACAAGTCCGTCATCGTTAAGTCAATTGAGGCGCTGCTTGTCATGTGCAAAAGATGTTGACACTGAACCTACCTCTGCACCAGTTTCAATCAGTGACCGACTAATGTATGGTCTGACTCGAATTTTGAGTTCAGTTTGTTTAATTCTTCTACTTTCAACTCTGTTGCTTGAAGCAGCTGATGAAGATATACGAAATTGTACTGCCATCCTACAAACCTGATTTTCTGATTTCGTAGTTCAAAATTGTAACTGGGGTGGTAGGTTTGGCGGTTATTAATTTGGAATTTAATAATTTTCACTCGAGGTTATTACCAGCTCGAATGAAAAGTGAAAGCCGTTCAACGTTTAATCAGATTGAAAAGGCCAACAACGCTTGCTGAGGACACAAGCGACTACCTCTAACCAGATGTGTCCGTCTATAAAACTGTCAAATACATCTAGTCAGTTGACCACACTTAAACCAATGACGGCTTCTAATACGGAGAGAATGCAACGTCATTTGCTTGAAATGTGTGATCAGTTACCAGGCTCAGCGCTACTAATATTAGACAAGCGTCATGTGACATTGAGTATTTCAGAATAAACTGCGTCAACTAATGAATTTCTTGTGGCTTCCGAATAACGCAAATAAACCATAGTGCACAATAAACCCCTCTAACAGCTCTGAGAGCAGAATATAGGTACTTGTCACTTGAAGTTCCACAGTGTATTTCATATATAACCTCGTAAGGTTTCGGATGGCTTAAGCCACTCTAAAAGTACTTAGGTGTATGCTTTCGTCAGTTTTCAAACTGTCGTTCACGGTGAAATCCAACCCTAATTTGACTAGACAGGAGGTTTCAGTCACTACCTTCACACAAATTTCAGGTTGTTTACCAGCAGCATTTTTGGAACACATCACCTCGGGGAATGCATGCAATCTAAAAACGTACTTCTCCTCATCACCGTATGCTGACATTATGACCAGTCAAAATCGTGCAACATGTTGAGGTACAAATCAAGTATATCGCTTTCGTCTACCAATCGGTGTCACTCGTAAGTTCCTTCAAGGCGAATAATCGATAAAACGAATAGTTTGTTCTGGAATTGCATTGCGAGCCATTTCTTAACTTAATGACTCGCTGTTGTAATGTATGTATGTTCGGATGTACCGCAAATGCGCTGCGTTGTTAATCCGCGTATTGTCCATCCCTGTTGAACGAAACTGGCATACCACTCGTTCATAACATATGTCAAAGGTTGACTTTGATGCTGATACTCAATTAGGGTTTTGCGTTTTCAGATGTTTGACAATAATACGTGTTCAACATGACCTTTATGAGCATCTGAATGAAGTCATTAATACATTCTGTAGAGGCTGCGGGGTTCTTTAGCTATCGACAACTGTTTCTTGCACGATGTACTGATCTCTTCCGATCGACAATCAGTACTGCTTGAAAGGGAGCTGAGAAGTAATTTTCCACTCAATGTTACATTGCTTTCTGGCTTACCCTCTTCACCGTTGGTCGTACATAACATCTTTTCGTTCAACGTTTAAACTGTCTATCGTTTGCATTCGACGGATTGAAAAGAACACAACAATTCGAGTAGGTTTTGGCGTTCAAATTTTCAGCGATCTCTGGTGGCCTTCCTATGCAGTTTTGCAATCGTACTCACACTAACAAAGAAATCGATGTCACGGGGAACCTGCCGCACTGTTGGACACGAAGAGATCGGTCACCCTGGTTGGTGAGTTAGTGGGGATGACTGGTGCGGTAATGAGCGTCTGTTTGGTGTTACTAATCAGTCCCTGCCAAACACAAACAACAGTTTGCCGTCACCGTGGCAACTAGACCGGTGTTGCATGCGAGTGGGGAAAACATCAGCACTACGTCGTTCTGCATGGAGAGGCAGATCTTTTTGAATTACTTCCCCCAATTTAGAACATATAATGTGATGCTCTGACGATGCATACATTATGACGGACGCATTTTCACTGATGTTTGTTCCAGATTTTCTAATAAGTCAATCTGTTTGATTGATTTACAGGCGTCTGTATGACATTCACTAAGTTTATGCCATGTTTCCGAGCAATTACACGAGTACACTCTATATTATTACGGCGTTCACGGATATCTTTTGGGATTTTGGGTTTTTAGCACCTGACCATTTGTTCACTGCCCAGAATTTGCTTCTTTGGTTTAGTACTTGTGATGAGCTAATTTGTTGTGATATACGGAGAGGTAAATTACAGTTTATTTAAATGCTCACGCTTCCTAACAGAACTTCGGGGATTTAGACCACTTCAAATTAAATGAGTTCCACATTTTATAGCAACACTTCCATTTAGATGAGCTTTTTGGCTTGCCCACTTCGACAAGAAACACGATACTCGAGTTTTGCTCCCACTAGAACCCGTCAGTAGTGCGCATCCTCGTCAGGACCGGAATTTACGCCCTGGTCCTCATTCTTTTGAGAATACCTTGTAAACCACAATGCCATTAACCTCACAGTAGGCCTGACTGAGTAATCCTCTGAAACGCTGAACTGTAGTTTTTTAAGAATAATGTTCAGCTTGCTAGTCCCCTCAGTAGACAGAATCGTTCTGCCTAGCCAAACTGACAATCCCGTAATCAGGACTACACATTTACGATGAAGTTACTTTCATTGCTGAAACGAATAAGCACGGTTCAAGTGTTTGAGAAAAGTTTAGGGATGTAGGTTATATCAGACTGAATGAAGAAGACCCGAGTAAGGAGTTATCGATTGGGTTACACACACTGATTCTGTTTAGTCTCCTTTCGAAACGATCTGGCAAGCTGAGCATTATTCTCGATAGACTGTGTTTAAGCGTTTAGGTGTGATTTATCGGTCATGCCTATTGTAAGATTACTGGTATTACGTTTAACACGTTGGTCTAACAGGTAAGATGGTTGGAATTTAAATTCCGGTCCGAACATGGATATGCACAACTGATGAACGAAACTCGAGTCTAGTGTTTTTTCTCGAAGCGATTCAGTCAACATGCTTATTTGGAGTTGAAGGCTGCGATCAAATGTAGTTGGTATTCAATCTGAGATTCATCAGTGCGTCACTTTTAATACTAATTTCGAGTCAATGTTTATAATTGATGTTCTGCTCTTTCTTCTATAGTAACTTCGTACCATGCGGGTAGTTTTGCTGTAAAATACTCTACAAGAGCATCACCGTTCTACAAAGCAGTTATCTTTGCTTAGTAAATATTGATATCTTTCGGTACTCTGCATGTTTTTTGTATAAGCTGTTTAGCACTACCACTGTCACTGCGAATGTGTTAGTTCATAACAGTGCCCTATCGGGTTACTCTGCTGTCTGATAAAATATGATCTGACTTTTTTTGGCTAGTCTATAAACATGGAAAAACCCATCAGGATTTTTGATGGTAATGTAACAGAGGGTTTTCATGCACTCAGCTTACGAAGGAAATACAGCAGTAGGCTAGAGAAATGAGATTAACATGATTTCCTGAAATTCGTCAACCGGCATCCCTTGGATCAAACATATACCGAGGGTTCAAGTCACTGGCACGATGGTTGCTAGCGAGGCCAACCACTTCGCTGAGATTGACTGAATCATCTGTTTTCAATTGGGGCCATGTCTAAATGATGCCTACGTGATAGACATCCCTTGGCTAATTCTGTCGTCATGTGTACGAAAACAAACGACAGCTCATTCACGGTTTTCACATTCACAATCATGTCCAGGTAAACGCTTCCTCAGTTCTGCCGTGCAATGTTTAGCGGAAGGGCGTTCCATTACCTGAGTCATATTCAATGCGCAATCCACCGGTCCAGTGGAGGACAAAAATTTGCGCCCAACGGAACGTTTTGTTGGCCAGCATAATGTAATTTCTCGTCAGAAGCGGTCTAATTTTACACACCTAGTATTATAAGAATGGATTTCCATTTTCATAGGATGCCTGTATTAAACAGACTGATTCACTGTTCTGGTCTGTGTGTGTACCTGCGTATTCCTCTGTATGTTCGTCACTGGTTGTTTTGGTTTCAAAAGGGTGAACTGCGTTCTACTGGCTTCTTGCAAGTAAAAACGTTCTAAAAATATTTTATGATTAATATTTCTGTCTTTCCTACGAAAAAGCTTTTGATGGCTGACCTTGAAGATGGATTGTTGACTTGGTAGTCACTTTGAACAGAGCAAGACGTGTACTGGATTCTAACTTTCACACTATTCTACTCACAAGTCTGCCCAGTGGATGCGTCCGACTAGTAAAGAAAAACAGCCAAAGCAATTGACAAAAATCGTTCACTGAGTTTGTCGGAAACGCATGACTGTATACTTCTCTAGTGGCTGTCATCTCTACTTGTGTGTTCAGTTTTTATCAAAGAAAGGAAAACTCAGCCTACAGTTATTTAGTCGTTACTGACCTTATAATAGACAAATAGTATTGAAACACATCAGGAAATTGTTTAACCGTCGAGGGGCAGCCAATCACCTGTATCACATTGTAGTTACAATCAAGTATGACAGTTTCAGCCCGGATAAACGATTGGCATACTTCTTATGAAGCATTAACACATAACCGTAAAGCATGGAATTATAAAATGCAACCAAATCATATAAACTAACAGAAGCGACAAACGTAATAAGCATTTGTTTAAGAAAGAAGCTGACTTATTTTTTCAATGTCACCCTAAATAAAGATATCTCTTTTGCCCTACTGTTTAACCATTAGGTCAAAAACAACACACCAAACCAAACATTACTTTTAGAAGGGGAGTTCGTCATTCTAAAGATTGCTGAGAATTTATGTCAACCTCCTTTGCGTGTTAGCCAACACTTATTGACTTCATAAAATTTAATATTTTCTGCTAGACTAAGACTGAGTTGATTAATAGCGTGGGTTTGAATACTGATAGATTGTTGTTATCATAATGACAGTTTTTCCAGTAATCATACAGTTATACAAAGAGCTAGCTGTGATAGCAGAGGGCATGCAAAAGTGTATTCAATTTTCACAATTTCCCCCCGTGGAAAAATTGTTGACACCCACCGCAACCTACTGCACTATACTATTTTGAATAGAAATCGGTCTCAAGGGGATAACTTGTCAATTGGAGTTTTCCGATACTCATCGCCCCCTTGTTACCCCATCGCCAGTTTCGTGCGAATTTCGGTTATTCAGTAAATAACTTTTAACTGATAGTAAAAAGAGTACTCATTGGGGTTCAGAGCAGACGTGAATAACAGCAACGTTAAGTGTCCTTCGAGAATCTTTTGACTTGGTGCCGGTTAATAAAACCGGCTTGCTACACTTTAATTCACGCCCATGAATAAATTGAAGGCTTCTGTGTTTGAAGAGTTCATTAACGCGTGACGAATATTTATGGCCGGGTGAAATATCTTATAATTGTATTAAAATTGGAGTGAAGCAGTTTCCCGAATGTTGAAGGTTCAACTGATTAGAACTCTCACACAAGCTATTGCAGGCCAAATTGCGATTGATCGAAAATTTGACACAAACCATTATTAAAGTCACGTTCCTTCGATGTCACTCTTTTGACTGCTGGCCGTGAACACACGTTGA
This sequence comes from Paragonimus westermani, assembly GCA_008508345.1. Taxonomy (NCBI): domain Eukaryota; kingdom Metazoa; phylum Platyhelminthes; class Trematoda; order Plagiorchiida; family Troglotrematidae; genus Paragonimus; species Paragonimus westermani. The sequence goes on along the minus strand of QNGE01005028.1, from coordinate 1,535 downwards.
CGGGAAGACAAATGGATGTATACTCCACGAAGCACGCCCGGGCCTACTTATGATGCTGTAGAATAAATCTTATAAAATAAGCTACTGAAATATTGAGCGAAATGTTGCATAATACCGTTTTGTAAGTTGTTGATCAAGTCCTGATATCAGCGGCAGTAAAAGATTAGGCGGTGTGATTAAATTATTTGTTTTTCAAGCTAAGGAGTTAGTTTTTAACTCGAACTTTTCTGATGGCAACGAAGTATCTGCGGAACTCGTGAGTGTAATCACATATAGGGCGACTGTGAGCTCTGTGATACTTCACACTTGTGAGCACTATGTGGATCATCTCAATTCAGCTGACAATCGGTGCCTGCACTAGGTGGTTCGCCTTTTGGTGATACCAACTTGTAAGCGAAAAGTAGGTGCATGATAGTAAGTGCCCGATGCGTTTCCTTGTTCATTCTTTGAGCGTTTGCGTAATTAGATGTTTAGCCCAGTACTAAATACCCCAGTTATTCGACTGTAACGTCAACGAGCATTTACATATGTCACCTCCCTAGCACATAGTGCATGTGTTTGACAGCTGACCACCGCTGAACTGAAATTGGACGTTGTGTGTGCTGAAAAATAACAATGGCTTCAGATTTCCGACTGGAACACTAATTTCCGTTAGATTGTCTTTTATGTATTCACATAAGTAGTCTACTGTTCTACAGTGGATTGAGTAGCAATGGGGTATCCACTTGGCCTGTTATTGGAAGACGTATTTATAGCCGAAGTGGAACTTAATCATTTGTGACTCACAATTTTCGAGGTGCTTTTCTATAGACGCTATGTAGATGACATTCGGCATGATCACAGACTCCACTGATGCGCACAGCTTTTTACTGGCCTTTAGTCGTGCACATTCGAATACGCTACTCACTCTGGAGGAGAAGAAACGTGATATATTGTCCTTCCTTGATGTTTCGTTGCACAGCAGAGTGGACGGATCCCTACAAAGCTCCGTACACAGGAAAACGACGTGGACAGGCCAGTGTACACACCGCTTAAGCTTTGTTCGATCAAGACAAAAACGGACTTTGCTTATCTGTCCAACAGAAGAAGCAAGAAGGAAATGCACGGCAGTCACCTTAGACAACGAATTACAACCAACTCGAAAGATACTGGGCAAGAGTGGATATCCAGAAATGTTTTTATAAAGTAATGTAAAACCTAAAAGTACTCAGACAGCGATAGAAACAGTGGCGAAAGAAAGCATTTTTATCTGCCTGACATTTGAAAGCGATGTAGCCAGTGAATTTATCAGTCGCAGACTGACAAATGATCTGGTCAAGACCTGCAATGCTGCACGAATGGTCATCTCATTTAAGAGCCGACAGTTATTGGCGTCACATATGAAAGATAGGTTGCCCAAGTCTTCTTCGTCACTCTGTATTTATTCTCTCACCTGCTGTTGTCAAGTCGGTTACGTTGGGAAAACTGTTCGGCGATTATTAGACACGATCCACGAGCACCTTCTGAAATGGCTACGTAATGGTATGACGAAACCA
>QNGE01005027.1:0-42908 GCA_008508345.1 Paragonimus westermani | reverse complement strand
TTAAAACGGTTGTTATACCTTTTTACTTATAATTTTCACTTTTAATTTTCCGGTAGACTATATCGACAAAAAGACGAGGGAGCAATGGGCTCTCAATTAGGACCAATACTAGCTGATGTTTTTACGGTAAAGCTCGAAATTGGAGCGCTAGCAACCTAGATTAACTTGTCTAACATTTACAAGCGATATGTATATGATATTATTTGCGTAACGGATGAATCAATAAGCCCTAGAGAAATACTGGAACGTTTCGACTCAGCCCACAGGAATATCCGTTTCACCATGGAGCCTGAGTCACCTGACGGCATCTCGTTCCTAGACGTCTTCCTGTCCCGCCGCTCAGATGGGACGATACAAAGAACAGTACACCGTAAGTTGACGTGGACCGGACAGTATATGAATTTTTGTAGTTTTGTACCATTAAGACAGAAAATTAATCTTGTCCGATGTATGGTCGATCGAGCAACGAAAATATGCTCGAGTGATACCTTGGAAGAGAAAAAAAGATTCATATTTAAAGTCCTAGTTGAAAATGGCTATCCCGAACAGTTTGTTCATAGACATATGTCAAGTGACACAAAATTAGACAATCCACACACCGTAGAGAAAAAGTCTGTTTATATTTCATTGCCTTTATGGGCGACAATGCCTCCAGGAATATAAGCAACAAACTTAGCGTACGCCTAAGCAAGACCTAGTTCGCAACAAAACTGCGAGTCCAGATTGATTCCATACTGATTTTGCGCCCTCTGTTGAAAGATACACTGCCTTTTCATGCTGCCTCTTACTGTGTATATCATTTTGTTTGTTCCTGTGGAACGAGCTATGTAGGCCGCACGACACAGCGACTATCCGAACGCATTCAGGAGCATCATCCGGTGTGCCTAACTCGGGGCTTGGCAAAATCTTGCTCGTCTTCTATCGCTGCACGCCTGATGGAGTCCAACCACTCAATCGATCTCAATGACTCATTTCGTCCCATCTATCGCGCACCGGGTTTACAATCAAAACACGTCGAAGAGCGCTCACTGGCAGTCGTGGAAGCCACAGCCATCCGTTTACTCCCCCCCACTATGTATTCACAAACGTTTCGTAAAAACTGAATCTTCCATGGCCTTGTGTTCACATCCGGACCGAACAAAGGGTTCGGTAATTTCACAGCATAATCCACCTCATTCAATGAACTAATTCCGGCCCTTTTGTTAGGTTATTATGGCAACATCTGACGATCGATTTTGGGCGCAATAAGTTCGTCCAAGTGGGACTTCAGAAATAACAATGAAGTAAATTTCCTGCAGTCTAATTATTTGTAATCTGCACTTAATAACGTAACTTTAATTCGCTCATATTTGAGCTGGGTGAACGGTTGTGATTTTCAGGAATGGTCGTTCAATTTTTAACACCAAGTCCACTCAACTGTCTTGATCTCCGTGGTAGACCAATTTGGGCCCAATAGGCTTACCGTTTTAGTTGGCGATTTCTTGTGATTGACCTTCAGAATCAACAAGATGATGCAGCTGAATGTTCTGCTCTGATAATTTGGTCGTACCCCCTTTGAGATCAACGGTGCGATCGTCAACACGGTAGCCTAGTGAGAATGTGGACCGGAGTTTAAAAGTTAGTGGTATGAAAAAGACGCGAGCCCCGGTCAGCAGCGTTTGCGTTTGGAAGAGGTCGGTTGGAAAGTACGCTGAAATTCGGAAGCTGAGACCATGACCCAGTCACATAACATGTTGACAGAAACTCGCTGATTGTCCTACTCTTCTCTGAGTCTTCTCTTGAACGGTTTATCAATTGCTCGACATCGCGCTGCAACGAGTTCTCGCATCAATCTGGTCCTTCTCTAATTATCTGGATAAAATTTCTACTTATAAACGTCACTTTGGTAGTAACAGATGAATTGGAAATCAGTAACATGGAATTTTCTAGTCAGTTCAAATGCACGAGTACTTGCCACTATATGAAATGGCAAACTTAGCAGTCTCCTCTATGGTGGTCGGCGGTTAGCTGCTCACTTTGAGACCCGTAGTATCGGCCATAAATTGTTGCTTACGTGTTCCTTACACACATTTAGCCAACTTTTAGAGTGAATTTGCGGCTAGGCCTTTTGCCTTGGAAACCAGTACATTCTGGTAGCTACCGTTCCATCACACGAGGTTCAAATAACTTCTGGTTTGAAGATTCCGCTTGTGGATTTGGTCCATTTTTCAGTGACAACTTCATTGGCTCCGTTAGATGATCGTAGTATTAATGTTTTTAAGTCATCAATTACGCAGACTATCAGGATGGAATACAACAGCACTTGAAAAAAGAATGCAGGCAACTCAGCCCCTCTACTCATTCAAAAATTTTATCAATAAATTGAAAGGTTCTTGTAGACTCTTGACTATGAAAGGTAATTAAAAATTGTAAGGTTTCATAAAGGAGGTGCTTATACTGGTGGACTGTTATTGAGAACGCTCAATTGTCTTCGGTCCGTGTAAGCAAACTTATTACGCAAATTTTTCGACAGTACTTCCGCTTGTCATAGAATGCTCAGTAAGAACTCATCAGAACTAGTCTCAAGTGAGCAGTCGAATACATGCAGCCAATGTTTGCATCCACAAAACTGTCTTCACAAATAATGTTTTAAATAATTTTTGGGCCTTTCTAGAACACACGCTACGTCGGCCATGAGTTTATAAGCTTTCGCCCATTAGGCAGTAACCTACCTCGTGCTTCGGTTCTTGTTCTCATAGCGGTCGTTGATCCAAAATTTTTCGGAGTAAGTCGGTTTTATTATTCGAAACTATTAGCAAAAATTAAGCATTTTCACGCTCACAAGTCGGTGTTCGTGGCTAGTTGACAGCACAGCCTATCTTACCATGTAAGAGATAGAAACGGTTCCCAAGGAGTTAATGAGGACCCGTTGTCGATCAGGGCTAGTCTTTTAACAACAGAAGAATACTGTAGAACATGTGTGATAGAACACTGGCAGGCGAATCACACCTACTTTGTGATAGTCCATGCAACAACATTTGGACTGTGCCGTGTTACAATTGATCTGATTTTTTTGAGGAACCAGGTAAATGTGGTGGATAGAGGCTAGACATTTCTCGATGTATTAGGTCGGTATTGTATTGAACTTCCTTAGCTTCAACTAGGTAATGTTTGACGCCTTGTTTCTATCTCAGATCTTGCAAATCCAGAAAACAAATGATACCTGCTCTATGGTAGCGTTATGGTTAAGAGACACAAAGCCTGCAAGTACAGTGAACGAAGCGCCATTTCAGAAAGTCACTTTGAGGCAACCAGATAAAGCATAGCTAACTGACTACTACCGGAAGTTGAACCAGCTTTCAGTGTGATTAGTCCACTATCCAGTTGATACAAAGCCAGAGATGTGAGTCAAGTGGACGTTAATCTGTCTTTGTCCAAACAAAATTGGGGTCAATTTATTTTTAATGAAATATGTATTTTTAAAATAAGTTTCCACAACCATTGAGTTTTCAATACAATTTGCCATGCCTGATAGATTTAGACCCAAAATATTAATCATACACGTGGTGATAAAACGTGTCAATAACACAACGTTTTTAAGGAAAAAATTCAGAGTTCAAAGGCAAAAGTGATCCTGTACACATTTTCGTTAAAATTGGTCTGAACAAAAGTCGAAATAGAACAGATTGGTTCCTGTGGTAAAAAAGTATTCACAAAATGATAGTTCAGTAAGTGGACAATCCTCACAAGTTTGGATCAGTGTGCCTCAGAAGTACTTCTTATATCCTACAGTTTCATTTTTGTGGTTCAACTACCCCGATGTAACGAAGCCCGCGGGTAATCTTGAAGTTTTGAGTTGATCAGTTTGTGTTTCATACGGTCTAATGAACTTGAGGAGAGAATTTTCGGAGCGGTTTGTAACGATGCTGGTTGTGACCAATAAGTTGTCACTGGCGCACTCCGTTTGTCCTGGCGTATTGAACACACAATGGACTTGACAGATGGTCTTGAAACCTTCGTGGTGATGGAATCACTTGGTTTGTTTGATACACTGTACAATTTCACAGTAGCCATGGGAATCGTTGGTCTACTGATATGTCCTGATGATTGTTGGTTAGGTTGTGTTTGCTCTCGTGTGGTGGAAGTCGCTGTCTCTGGGGCACGATGTGTTAATGATTCCAGTCTCAAAGGGTCATCCATCGGTTCAGAGACTTCTATATCGGAAGTGTCTGTTGCCTCAGCATCAGTCGGTTTATTTTGAATCATCGGTTTAGTGGGTGTAGGTACTTTTATAAGAGAAGAGCAATGACTACTTGATTCCACTTCAAAAACATGATCACTGATCGGTTTCGGAAGTTTAATATCAGTGACTGTTAATGAGGTCCGACAAGTATTTTTTGTAAGATTATGTGACTGTGGATATCTTCTCAAGTTGCATTCAAAATACCGATGCTTCGGTGAGTTGTTTAGTTGCATGGATTGCATCAGCTTAGAAGGTGCAGATTGGCTAGTAGTGTTCTGCTGATTGTGTGGCTGTCGGTCGATTGTTGTCAAAATGTTGAAAGACTGTCTGTAAGGAGCAATGGAGCCGAACGATTGAAGAGGAAGTTCTGAGTTTCGACGCGATTCATTTGTGAGTGCGTCCGTTGACAATGTCATCTGGTGTAGGGAGAAAGTGGACAAGTGTGATTTTTCGTTAAAGCCAGGAACTGAGGGTCGATAGCGCGGTACAATCCAACCACGGAGGATGTTCGAATGAGCAATGGGCCACCGTGTGCGAAATGCAGCGGGTGATTCGTTGTAGAGCAGCGAGAATCCGTCAGGCAAACCAAAACCTTGAACACGGCAATCCGGTTCAGACTTTCCTGCTCCGTATGAACCGTCCAAACTGGCTCGCAGTGGACGATTAGACCGTTGCGAAGCATGAAGGTACTTAGGAACCCCTGTCAGAGGTAGTAATGGCTTGTCCTGGCGCGCTTTCTCAAAACACTCCAAGCTGATATCTGTCAACAAAAAATCCGTAAAGACTAGAGACAGTAATTTCGAATGTGTTCTAATACAACTACACACATACTGGACTGAATTACTAAAAGGTGTGTTATCAAAACAACTTGCCTATATGCGGAAAATGTTGGAGGGAAATCTTTACCAGGAATAACCCTCATTTCGCACAGTTCATTAACGGTCTTTCCTCGTCATGCTAATGACTTATCATTTGGAGAGAAGCAACAGATTTGTGACAGCATCCATTACAATGATAGACGCTCAGAATGCAGAGACATACTCCTTTGCTTGCCGCATAACTGGCCATAACAGTGTTGTTCACGGAACTTACGAACGCTTGTTTGGTCCGATTCCTTGATCCCTTCTTCCACAATCTAAGATCCGACGTGAAATCGCCAAAACCATTTCTTGGTAGAGTAGATTCAGACCTACAATGCTTTGTTTGCTCAGCTGACATTGCCTACAGAATAGCAGCATGAGAGTTGCCACATGGCGCTGTTAGACAGTGCTTCTCCAAACTTGATAGGAGGGACTGGTTGAAAGTAAGCATTACCGGTTCATTTTAATGATGAATATGGTCGCGATTACGCCGTTCAGCTCTGACAGACAAGTCAGTAAATAATCAACACCAAACCTTTAACGTAGAGAAATCGATTGCGTCAAATGTAGACAGACCATCTATTTTGCATGACTTTTAGGATTCCCCTTCAAAATTCCAATCTGTTTTGTTCAAGACACCTGACCTGTAATGGCATCTAAAGTTGTATTCGAGTTCTTTTCGTATCAAATACCGTGTTATATGTGTTCTGTCTTTGTTTTTGGCTTTTGCCTGTCTCTATAGCAGAGATTACGCAAACAAATGTTCCCTCTCTTTTGTTGTCACAGCACGAGTTCTGTCTTATTTACAGTGTGAGCCAGCCTTAATGCAGAGCCTCCGATCTTATCTTTCCGGTTCACACTGGATAATTGTGTAGGTTGAACCACAAGGGAAACAGCACAAGCAACTCCTGATGAACCATGATTGCCAAATCACTCAGCTTCCGTCACTCTGAGAGGCCTATCTGAACATGGGGGGGGGGGCTCTTCTCTTATGTGTTTATAATGAAATTAAGGGAAAAACGTGTAAACACTACTGTTTAGACAACCAGTCTGTGTACTGCACTTTACCATACCTAGACACCTTGTCTTGGCGATCTCGGCGAAAGTGAGCTCGGCCGCATTGTCAGTAGAATCAAGATCGCCATTGGACAAGTACTTATCATTCTTGATGGGATCCGGAAAAACGTCAGGTTTAAGTAGTTCTGTTTCTAAACAAAAAACCAGTGAGTGCACTGCTAAAGTGTAAACTAATGGAAAACCAAATAACCCTGGTTGAACACAATGTAGATTGCGCAAACCAGCACACACCGTCTGCAAACGGTGGCAAGCGTGACTACTCGGATTACCTACAGTCAAACCTATTAGTGTTGTGAATCGATGAGGCGGATGGCACAGAGGTTGCTTATCTGGGGAAGCCAATACATGAGTCATGCGTCTCAACCTGACTACGAACAAAAACACTCATTTGCACACAACACTGATCTGAGGATGTTCCGGTCGCTTTGGACACCAAGTCTCGGTCCCCTCATATGGCAGAAGCCATTCCATGTGATGCTGCCCTCCGATGATCCTTCCCATATCGCCTCCGTATTTGTCCCGCGGCCATTCTGATCCATGCTGTCGCCTCGAAACTGAATAGCGGTGTGAGTAGTATAGTGCGACTGTCTGTACTCACTACATTAGTTCCGTTTGCGTTTAGCAGTACCAATTACCGCTATCAAAAGAGCATCTTCAGTAGGTCATCCGCTGTGTTTTTGAGGTTGTTGAACTCATTTGTCTTATTCACATAAAACGGTGCTTCATGCGTTAGATAAAATATTCTTCCTTCCAAGATTTTGTTAGGTGGAATTATGCTATCGTCCATCCTTGAAAACTACCGTGGTATATACGTTAAGTGAGTACCATCCAATCTGGACAGGTCGGCACATGCTTGATATATGGTCATTTTGTCGGGGCACTAAGCTCGTCAATAGCCTGCCAGCTATAGTATATCGATTTTCTTGGTGGTATTCTGGTTCGGATAATCGAATTATCAGATCGATGACGATACTGAACGGATTAGTCCACATAATAAACCGACTGTTTTATCGATAGTGTATTTATCTGGGAAACATTAAACCACTGTTTGCAGAGCATACGCCTGGCTCTATCTTAGTCCCGGTGTAAATGGCAGTTATTACCATAGATAAGCACTCTATCATAGATGGGTTTTACAAAACGGTGACCGTTTCACTTCAAGGACCTACTTACAGAGGTGAGATTAGATTCATTATGTCTACTATCATGTGGGTATTTATTTGTTCTCCTGTCACAACCTCACCTACGGAATGATCTCTGTGTTTTTGTTCAGTCATGTTTGAATCGCGCCGTGTTATATTCACATCTGAATGTAAATTGAGTTAGCATACAAAAACTGAACATTTGGATTGGTGAATTTTTGTTGTTCTAAGGTTAAACAACTCGCATTCCTGTTCGAAAATGTCAGCGTACGTGACAGAAACATTGAAATCGCGGTTGTTTGGCTAGAGATCTTGACTCCAGGTTTTGAAGATGGAAGACTGACCATCAGAATTTTGTATGGCGGATCTGTGATTTTATTGTAGTGGAAATCCTTATATCTTTTTCGGTAGAACGAAACTAGAAAACACGCTGTCAGGAGAGTCCCTGTAAACTCACCTTGCATTCATCGTCATGTACTGTCTGGTCAGCCGTTAAAGCGGTTTTCTCTCTCTCGGAATTGCCATTCGAATGTTGCATAGTTATTGGTATCAAATGTCTTTCAGTACCATGTTCCGAAAACCGTGTTTTAGTGATTAAACCTATTGCAAAGAACTCATCACTTATCTTGTGATATAGAAGTTCGATCTAGCTCAGTGAGATTTCCTGATCGACTCCGCTGGTGCGCTGGTACCCGGAACATTCACCTAAGTGCTTTTGTATCTCTGTTATTCTCGTCGCCAATGTGTTGTGAGTTCTGACTACGCCTGACTGAACTCCAAGTCACTTGGTCGCTGCGGCTTGAAAAACACTTGTAAAACTAAGGCGACCGGGGGCAGTGTAAGGCAGATGATATTGCAGTATGTCTCCCCTGTTCATGAGAACCAGAGGTCATATCATCACAAACCGTAACCAATTGAATGAGACGATTGGAAACATGGATCCATTTGTTATCGATTGCCGTAGTAATGACTAATCTGATGATGTTTAATCTAAATGATTAATCCCTTAAGTCTGACACGGCCGTCCTAACAGAGAAAAGGCAGTGATACACATTAACTCCGTAGCAAATATACTGTTTTAGCCAAAGAATGGCTCTCGAACTATCATCGAACCCAATGTGCGCGCAAAATGATCACATGCATGACGTGCATTCGAACAACCTAGAATATGTGATCATTCATTCTATAACGATAGCTTACGTACGCCTACCATTAGCTTCTTCGAAAGCATAGTATTCCTCCTCAGTCTTGCGGTACATTCCAATGTTTCTGAGTATTTTGTTGCTCCACAAGACCAATTGAGAATGAGATTTGTGGTAGTTTTCCTAGTCGGTACATTTTCTGAAGTGATACAAGAGATTACTGTAGAGAAATTTTAGCGGTCTGTAAAGCAGGCCCCTTAAAGTGGTTCTTGAATTACCTAATTCAATGTTAAGTAGGTCAAACTAACAGGTACAACAGAAACTAACTTAAAATCGTTATTTCGTTACTGTTGTCAAATGACTGACTGAAGTTGACAGTAAACAAGTGTGGAATACGTGGACTTACGAATTGTTTTTTCAATGAGATTAGGCAATATTGTTTTCAGGACATCACAGTTTGTGTTCATCGCCGGATTGGAATTAACTTCCAGGAGCCATAGCTGAACAGTTGTGGGAAACGGGGCATAATATAGAAATATGTTTACCTGAACGTATAAAAGTAGACGGATTTTCTCGGTCACTCAGGACTGAAGAATTCCTTTTAGTCACCAATTACTAATGTGCCTCACGAGACAGCATTAGAAAAAGCGAGACAACTGTTGTTATGCGGTTCTACTCTGTAAGGAAGATCTAACTTAACTAAGTCACATAACAGTTGAGATACTTTTACGTTTAAATATGAACTGCTTCGTTTATGATCACAAATTCGGTAGAGACTGGCTGTGGAATCATCAGCAACCCCGGTTTAACAAATATTTACTTAGAAGATGTTTGGTAATGCAATGTAGATAGCACTTTCTTGACTTATCAGAGCAGAAAGAAAACATATTGCGATATGTTAGCATTTCGTTTACTCTCAGCACTGGCAAACATAAAGCATGCCAATTATATACATCATACATGTGAGGACAAACAGGGGATAGACACGCCTACAGACACATCAACTCTTATGTAATCATGACCATGTCAACGCGATAGGTTGCCCCAACCACTTGTGTGCACATCACGTCGGCTGGTAAGTTCGTATGAGCATTGTTTCGCAGACGACCAATAACTGTGTTTCGATTACACAACAGTACCCTGAATGAGTTTAGTCGGTCAACTTGGTATCCTGTTGCAGCGAGGTGTTTAACGATCGATGAGAGTAAACGAAATGCTAACATATCGCAATACATGTGTTCTTTCTGCTCTGATGAAGTGGTTGAAAGAAGCTCAGTATTTCGAACTTTTGTGGCTGTGAAAACATAGCGGGTTGACATACTTTTTCGTAGACTCCCGAATCAGATGAACACTGGACATAGAATCTGGTGGCGGCCAGGTGCCGTTCAGTGGACTGTGTGATCCACAGTGTAGGATGCAACCCCCAGACCACAATCACTTGTAGAACCACAAACTTTGGGAACAGTCTTGGACACAAACCTGCTCATTCTATTCCGATTTATGTGAGCAATGTAAGCTCAGTGTTACATACAGCTTTCCATCTATGCACAGAGTTGTGTAACCAGAAACACCGTAGCAAAAACAGCGATTAACTTCATGGAAAAGAACCACCCTGAACAGTTTGCTAAAAGACATTTAGGAAAGCCACAACGGAGCATCGGAGGCTCCACGAGAACGGAAAGGAAACGCCGTTATTCCGCTCCTGGAAAGAATCTCAGAAGTTATTCGTGAGTTGTTGAAAAACAGATACCGATATGAAAACGTGTCACTGTCCTTGATATTGATACATAGCCTCTCGAAATGGTCCGCGACAATCTGATAACATTCGTTGTGAAGGGTTTAACGAATGTATTTCGGAAAGTTTTCATCGAGTTGGAAGTTACAACGTGATGAACATGTGTGTTGGATAATTCTTTCCCAATCGTAGGGATTCCATGGTACAAACCGCAGTACCCAAGGAATGATTATCAATGAGTAACATCAGAAGTATGTGCTCGATTCCCTACAGTTGGCTAGACCTGAACCGGAAGCTGATAGGACGTTACGAAAGATAAGCTGCTAATCCATAACTATCCAACAATTATATGTTCGTCTTTTTGTTCTGGAATCACAGAAACATCACCAAACCTAGCTCGAAACCAAATTATTCTCGGCTGTTTACAGAGCGGCCATAATCCAACCTAAAGCAATCCAAGAGAGTCGTTGGACAATCGTGTAATCTATTGCTATCAGATTACGCAAACTCAGTCTGCATTCCAACCAGAAATTTGTTAATTTCCTTTAATTCTCTTGGCCACAATTCAATCATAACCACTTTGACCGGTTGCTACAAGACAATCTATAGCACTGGTTCTGAATACGGTTAGTAGATCCATGACACAGGTGACTAACATGCTAAAGTAGTGACTTCATAGTACACTAATGGCACTCTCATTTGGATTGGAAACCACAGTTAGTCAGCACACGCGCGGGAACCGAAGGACATTTGTTTTGTGCTAGTTGTTACGGTGTTTTAGACCGGTGTCAGATCATTGGATAAGTTCCTGGATATATAGAACTGATACTCCTGCTTGTCATTTTATACGGCCGTTATGAATCAACCACGAAGTGAGCAAATGATAGACGTATGCTCGCAAAATTCCGTCTCATTAATACACGGTCGCAACAGATCACCTTATTACAAGCAGTTTTACTGTGCATTCCTGAAATTGATCATGGGGCTGGCGTGGTCTAGTTAACTACTTGCTACAAACCTTATGTAAACTCTCAGAATCACACTGGTGGTGAGACACTGCTTGTAGTTTGATGCCATTCGACTAACAGACAAATAGTACCTAGTATATTATGTAAAGTCTTACAATACGACTGGTACCGAAACCTGATGAAACAACAATCACTGTGTTTGAATGAAGTCTGAATCGAAATTGGGTTGTTGTATTTTTGTCTGCGAAGACCTAATATGGTCCAATAGGTTTCTAAGGTCCTTGTCGTCCGGTAAAACCCGTACCGTTCAGAACCAAATCGATTCCCACAACGGTTTTATCAAAATCAACAGTAAACGACCTTGTCTGGACACAGATCCTATTACATTTGACTTCAAATTAAGTGTGATTCAAATAAGCCAGGATTGATGAGTTTAGAAAGTGTGCTCAGAAGTGAACGAAATATTCGTAAGGTGTTGATATATTAGTATAAATAAAATTATGTTCGTTATTTTTGGATTGTATGTAACCACTAACTTTTTAGGTGGTTCTATAAACTTTCCGATATAAGAAGCTTTCCGGTATACATATACGACTTCACTGTTATCCCCATGTTCTTGTGGATGATCGTGTCACTTGAGACCGAACAGTTGACTCTATCTCACGGTTGCACATTACGGTAAAAATGTGTGATTCGGTCACACTGAGATCATCGGTGCAAACCTACTGGGCTGTTGGAATTAAGACCTTCATTCCGTCACATGTCCAGTGGTACTGGTTTTGTTTACTGACGACTCCTATCTGCCGCGCAAAATGCACGGCCATAGTTAGTTCTCTGGCTCTTGGACCTTTATTGTAGACATGTAGACATATAATGAAACAGTTTTATGTGCCACATCCGGTTTCATAACAAATTCCCAGGTAGGTTAACAAACTGCCGCAAGCCGTCAGTAAAGCGGAGGACAAAATGAACCACGTGTACAAAATGAGAAGCGGAGTCAACCTACATGCAGATCCTCGTCCAGTATGAAGTCCAGTCCATACAGTTCGAACATGCCCAGGCGGGTCGTCAGTCGGTTTTTCACTGACAAGAATGTGTGGTAGATTATGCGTTGAATGCGCCACTGTGAAACGGAATGAACAAGTCAAAGAGTTATTATGGGGACCGTACAGGTTAGTCGTCAAATGATTATTAGAAATTGTATTGTGTGGGTATAAAGTAAGTGATAACTTCGTCTGCTATACTCGTTTCCAATATGAACAACGCGTTTCAGTAAATGTGATTCCGTATGCCAAATCGAAAATAAAAGATCAGGTTAAGGCTGATCAGTAACTCATCTGCAGAGGAGTGCATATCCAGGCAGACTGTGAGCAACACCTACGGGCAAATTGATACTCTCATCATTTAATTCAGGAAGTTCCCTCATACTCTTAACAAGCGTCTACAATCCTGAAAGAAAGAGCCGTGTGGCACACATTAGATAAACAATTCGAGCTAGTCATCGGATTATGGTGAATTACGTGTTGTATGGCGAGACATAGTAGATTGAAACCCAAGAGCAGAGGGCTGGCGAAATTGATCAAGATTATACAGTGTAAGTGACACGTGGAATAGTCTGATATACCCCCTGGTTTTCGTAGTTGCGGAGTGGTACGTTATTACTGGTCAGCTTATCAAAAACAGTTTGTATGCGTGTACGTTCTTTCGACGAACGTTAAGTGACTCACGTGTAACCAACGACACCAAATGTCAGAACCAATTCAAGACGCTGAAAACGTGGTTCTATTGACATAGGAAGTATGATTACTCGCAGGAGACAAACCTCAATTCGTTTGCATTCGCCGGATAAAAAACAATGTTGGGCCGCAATAAGCCTTCAAGAGTGGAAAAATCACAAGTGACGATGAAATGCGACCGGATCGGTCTTGTGCATCTAATTACTCAGCCTTCGGGCAGACTGCTTGACCGCTGAAAGTGTCATGACGGACCGTAGGAAGGCCGTATTCACAGGGGTGGAGAAAGTGCGATTGACAGATAACAATGGGCTTGTGGGCAGGTCAGTGAGGTTCAATGGCTGGAGGGGGGGGGCGTGCTGGAGGAATTAGTACTTTTAGACGCGGGTTGTGAGAATAACGATAGCAAGCGCCTAGTGGGGCAGGGTCACACGGAAATTTGCGACAAGGTCAATGGAAAGGAATTCTGACCTCCAAAAATGTCCTACAGTACGGTTGGTTTCAACCACTCAGCCTCTAAAACACTCCGGCTTTGTTACCCGTGCTCATAGTTCACGTAGTCTCACAGGTTGTTGACAAGATGTTCTTCCACCAGAAAATTATGGTTAGTCTATCCCTTCTTCTGATTATTCACAGAAGAATGTACCCAACTCATTCGAATACCAACCTGAGTGCAATATCCGGTCTTTGGATAGCAGATGTGCTTAAACTGACAGACCGAAAATCTACTCACATCCTATCATCCCCAGATCACTTTGCCTGTAACCACACGTTAACAGTCAGTTTTTATCTGTTGGTGTATTTTATTCGGCTGGGTGATATAGAAGATTTTGTCGCTATGCATCCAGGTTACACGTGTGTTAAAATGATTTTAATCTCATAAGTTTGTCACTTCACATAAGGAGAACAGAATGATACAGTTGGTGTATTTTGCACTTGATTCTCGTGTACGTTTTAGCAATTCAGTTAGAGCTTTCTTACGGCATGCCTTCACCTACAGTGGGTGTACTGTGGTTTTATAATTCTATCTGCAGACTTTGTGACATGTATTCAGTTCTTGGTAAGAATCAACAGACTCATTTACCAATGTGGTGGTTTCCTGGAAATCTTTAGCGAATTCGTTAATTTCAGACAATTTGATGGTTGCAATAAAATTGTTAGGAACAATTTCTTCCACCCAACCCATTATCTCGTCCCTGAATTGTTTTAATCCATTCCTAAGCTCTTTATGTGAACACGACACTACAGTGAAATTTGTTTGCTGATCGCAACTCACTCTGAAAGGGTCATCTGGTAAATTTCCTTGCTGGAATAATGATGTTTTGTAAACATTTTAAACGCTGCCATCATGCATCGGTGTTCAACATTCAATCTTCCGGTGTAGAAATGTTTTCTTGACAAAACGTTTTGAGTTGATTAGTGGCTCGTAGACACCGACACATTGTCAAGCCCACATCTACACAGCCAAACGACTTACAAACACCCTCAAGTGGCGAATGAGCTAGCGTGTAATTCATGTACAAGCAGTCGGTTGAACATATCAGTCTGCTTGACTTTCCCCTCGTCAGGCTCCAGCAACTCCCCCCAACCACACCAATGCCGAATGTGGCCTTACGGTGATCTGAACTACGGGTTTCGCCGTTGTAAATCAAAAGTGTTGTGCAGTTACGCAATTGTGTCCCCTACTTTCCGTGACGTTAACCACAGTTATTCATCAACGTCGCAGAGAATATCAGTTACGTGCGGTATTTTCCAGTACAATAGTCTGGTGGTGTTTAATCCACTTTGCTCTGTTTTAGGTCGGCATGAATTGTAAGTATGCAACCAGTTGCAACGATGACAAGCGTTCCATTGGAATTGTTGTGCGGAATGAAAGGGAACATCTTCCTCGCGGAATTTACATCGCATTCGAACTTTGTCACAATCAGTGCAGGAGGAAGCTTTGATGGTCCGACTATTGCATTGTCTCTAACGCAGTGATTATAGTAAATCAAATTTCGACCTATCACGTCCAGTTGAATTCTCGGTGAAAATGTTGCGCTGCTTAAGCATGATACACAACAGCGGTGTCAATAAGAATTAAAGTGATAACATCCTGTAGTAACATCGGTCCAATGTACACTGTGACTTCTTCGTTTGGAGTAAGTGACAGCGTACACCACCTTCCTGATGATGTTTTCCGAACCCTCATCTACACCAAGTATTGCAACGTGCTTTGTCTATATACAAACACACCAGTGACGACAGTCTACATTATCACCAAAGCATTTGCATGGTCATTTTCCATTTGAATTCAGAATTATTCTAATCTGAACCGGTCTTTTCTTAATCGGTTAGTAGTAAACATCCGAATGATGCGGTATTCGGATTTGTTATACCATTGTAAACTTTTGTGCAGCTTTTCGTCCACAGTATTGTTTATTGAAACCATCTGAAATTTTTCATCCGCCATGCTCTCTCTTCAACAGCTTTTTTGCTCAGTTACCTGCAGTATTCCAGTAAATTTTGATCATAACTGCGGAGTTCACACATTTCGCTTCCAGGCACACCGAATGATCCTCATTCTGTTCCCATCACAAAGGGTCTTCTACGGGTGTTTCGCTTGTTTGGTTCAACAAAAGCTACAGATTCCGAGCCCATACATTAGTGCACTCAGGTTCCCCAAACAAGAATGATATTTATGCAGTGTTATACGACTGTTGGTGAAACCGAGGTTGAATTTAATGACGCCGGAACCTAGATTCCAAGAAACAGCAGCCGCCGACGCAACATGACCTGCTGTCTAGGTAAATATCAATCCATATTGGCAAAATCTGCGTATTAAGATTCAGCTGCGAATTCAAGCGTCCGGTTCAGTTGGCAGTAAGCTTCAAAAAATCACTGAATTAGAAAATGGCAACGCGGATGGAAACGTATGTTACAAAAATGGAAAATGCACTATACAAGTAAAACTCACTGCTAACGGATGAGTAACAATTCGATACTTGTAATGGTTTATACGCGGCAGGTGATTAAATCTATGATACGGCTGAATGGCGATGATAAAAATCGTGTATTAGTTAGAAAAATATGAGGATCACATGCTGTTCATACAACCTGCGATCTTGACACGCTCATCCAGGCAATGCCTTTAGTTGTGCCACAATAAATAACGGTAAGTCGTCTACATGAACGGACGGAAAATACCAACAGACATAAAAAGATGCCTTGTGAAACTGTTAAGAGAAAAGCGTACAGTTTTATTTTGTATGTGGATTATAAACCCTATGGTTGACACATTCCCAGTTTATTTGACAGTTCTAGTTCAACGAGTGTGTGCATTGGGCCAACCCTTCCCAACACATAACGACGTGAATGCCTGAAGATGGGAGCTGTCGCTAGCACGTTACTTAATCGCGTTTGTTCAGTGTTGTCAGCTGTCAGCACCCATCTGAGTTGAATCCTTACGTCCACTATCATCCACAACAGTCACAATACTCAGTCATTGATGGGTTAACACTCACCACTGTGAACAGGTTCATTCACGGCTAATACATAAAACGTTTTCATTTGCTCGTTTTGTATGGGTTCTCTATCGCAATCGCATTGACCTAATGAAATCATGTTTGTCTGCTTGTCACTTTGTTGTGTACACAAACACATCGATTCCAGGGAGACAGTCATGAATCTAACCTGTTCTAAAGACGACCACAATTGGTGAAGTCTTGCAGGCACCGTGGATGTGATCCAGATAGAAGTATTGTTGTCGGACCCCAAAGGGGGTGTAGTTCCAAGTGCCGACGGTGGCCTTGCGCCTATGGGGTGCTTGTGCTAGTTTATGTATTATCAGTCAAATGCTGGACCTGGTCGAACTTTCATCCTGATTTGAGAGGAAAAGGTGAGTAGATCTTCCGATTTTAAAATATTATGAGAAGGGACATAGTGCTTGATTGTCTCATCACTTTCAACAGAAGATATCCTTGAATACAGATTTCAGCAGTATCGTTGTTAATAATGGTAAGTGATATGACGAGCAACTATTTACCTGTCAATAAAAACTGGCGATACAACAATTCCCTCTTTCAAAAACTCATTCAATAAAAACAACACATAGGTGAAAGAACAGGGAATAGTGACATCACTTTCTCATCCTTCACAGTCAACTCAAAATTCGTTGACTGAGTGATGTGAATGGTATTGATTTACATATCAACTAGTCGGTTTTATAAAAGTGTGTTGTACATTGTGAAGGGCAAATTTCGGTGGGATTGAATATCACGGCGGATGCTGGAACTGAGCACTCGAAAGATTACTGTATACATTAAATATGGACATCCACATTTTGTTAAGTGAAGGAAAGTCTTATCGCAACCCCCATCTCATACATTATTATTAAACGGAAATAACGTATAATTCAGTGATATACTAATTATAGTTGTGATGGGTTAACAGCATATTTATGCGAGCGTAGAATCTGTGGTTCTGTGGCCTCCGACGAGACATACTCATCGGGCGTACTACCTTGTCAGTCGATTAGCCATCATGAATCATATGCGCACAAGGATTACATGGTGATAGCAGAGACAAGTGTCAGACCTGAAGTGCAGACTTCACCCAGTTCAATGGCAGATTCTTCTGTTGTCTGTAGTTTTCATTAACGTAATCATTCAGTCGATCCATACTCCATACTGTATCATTTTTCACTTCAGCATACTGTGGATCTTTCTTTTGCATATACTAAAATCAAAAGATATCCAAATTAAGCAAGTCGGGTGAGAACATAGTGGAATCAGGTGATCAACAGATGCACAAAAATGAACACAGATGATTAACACGTTCGTTTTCAGCGGTTCAGACAGCATGCAAAACAATAAAGACAAAAACAGATTTGCCAATTAAGAATGACACGGAATCGAACACAGTGTGAATTTACAGTTATTCAGGGATTACGAATATGGTTACTGTGGGGCCGTGTCAGTTGTCTTGATGACCACCGTAGTATATTAAGTACCTGAACAATAGATTTCTGAGCGCACAAATTTGGGTTTCGCAGTCGGATTCGTATAGCCAACGCAGTGAGCAGGCTGTAATTTACAATTCCAGTGTGAACACCTGTGAGGTGGTAGATAAGATTAAGTGCGACAAACACACTGTCTATCTGACCCGACTTGACTAATTAGGCCAGAACTGTGCTGGGGATCTTTCGTTGCTGTACGGTTCTCAACCAAGCGAGATGGTGTTTGTATGTACCGAATGGGGTCTTCATTCACATTCTTGTTCCTGTAGAGATGATTACATCGGCCACACAGCAGGTCGTTTTAGCAAGGGGTAAACAAACACCATCCCGCGATCTGATACGTCTCTAAATTTGGCGAGCATCATTTGCTAGCCCCAAAATACGCTGATTGCTTGTGAAGATGAGCTGCAAAATGGAACAATTGTGGTCACATGTATTTTTAGTTCAGCTCAATTTTTTTTAGAGGTTTCAGAGGTTCTACGATGAGACGTTCAGGCAGACCGCTAAAATTCTACTAATCAAAATGGCATAGTATCAGAAGTGTATACTGAGTTCATGTCTTTCACATATGAACAGTAGACAAATCATCAGACTTCAGGAAAATCATCTCAAGCTACTTCACTGGGTCCTACACCAGTAAACCGCGTTCACGCGTTCTCGAGTGAATTTATCATCACATCTTTCCAACTGTTTTTCACCTTTGTGTAGTGACGAAATTAAGATGTTCGACTACACACGATCAAATGTAATACAACGAATTCTTTAAGCTGTTTGTAGATGAAAATATGTTTCTTTTCTAACAGCTGGTTGCCAATGGGTTTCTTTAAAAATGTACATTAAAAAATAGTGTCAGAAATAAAAGACGGTTCGGTGAGCAGTCTGTTCTCGACTTTTCATCGTAGGGCTCATTTGCGTAACACTTTATGTCACCAAAGTTGTTAGGTGAGAAAAAACAAGATCAGTCTATCACATAATAACGTTGAACGGATCTAAATTGAAGGACACTTAGGAGACCAAACTGACCTTCAAAAGCGTTAGTGAACAATGGGCCTATGGTAGCCGTAAGGCCAGGACAAAATGTTTATAGCACACAACTGTGGAATGTGCAACCGAACTCTGATCGCTACCACGATAGCTAGATTACGAAGCTTGACTGCCTTCGAATTGTTGTATAGCAGGCACTTTCGTTGTGAGTGGTACACTACTCACAAGCAGTATATTACCCATAGGCGACGTTCAGGAACAAAAGGGGAAGCCCCGAACGCCAGGAAGACGACAGACAAGAAAAGACTATAGTAAAAGCGTAAACATGCTGTGTGAGAACTCCTGTCAAGGCGAGTGGCAGCGTACTGCCACTTAATGTATATGAGTGCTTGTCTACCGTGCAAGTGAGTGTACGCGATTGTGGTTCACTTTTTGACATGACCTTTACGGGAATTTGCGCAATGAACGAATTCGTAGACCAAGCTGCTTATGCGATCGCAACAAAATGACTGTCAGGCAGACAGTAAATATGCTGGAAAGTCACCTCCATGAAGACTTGCCAACCTGAGTTAACGCAGTGCTCCAGAATTGCACTCGGAATGGACTTCACTTTACTCCTATTCAACCATGCCGTGTGGTTGCAAATTATTCGCACCAAATTTAGTACGAATGAAGTTGAACACCTTGGGCGTCGTGTTTAACATGTTATTGATTGAGACTAATACAACGTCACTAACAAGCTGTAATACTCTACGTTTTTGTTAATGTGATTTCGCTTACAACACTCCTGTGGTAGGCCACCAGAGGTGGTTGAAACGTAGAGTATTACAACTTGCTCGTAACGTTGTGTTATTCTCAATCTGTTTATCATGCGGTGTGGTGTTCACGTATCATCTGAGAAACATGTCTAGGTGTATAATCGATGCGATGTTCTTGATTTTGTCCTATTAACAAACATGATGATATACTACGTCATGTAATTGCCCGATGATCAAATACCGAGACCAAACCACACTTTATATCTGAGTGATTTATGGGAGCCATTGAAAACATGGAAGAAATGGTATGTTTGTTCTCACACATAATGGATAGCCGAAAAACCGAACTGTTAAGGCCAAATGTGTATACAGGTTTCATTTGAGGAGAACGCAATTTTTCTACCGGTAAACAGATCAGCTAGCACTTGGACGACTATCAAAGCGCATGACGCAGGTCCTAAAGGAAAACAATTAGTTTTACGTGTTCATTATATCTGACATGGGTAGTAAGTAAATCTGAATTAAGCATACAAAAATTAAATCTACCAGCCAATCAGGTAGCGATTTGAAACGTTATTCATTATTTCAGTTCATTCTAGCTTCTCTTGTTTGTACCGGGGCTAAAAAGCGTTCAAACTTGCAAAAAACCTGAAGCTACCCGAAACCTATTTTGATCTTTGTTGAATTACCTGATTTGTTAGGTGGGTGAGCAGATTCGGATCATCAACTGAATAGACCGTCAGCGAGAGTCGAGCATAGCCCGGATAGTAGAGAACGAGGTAGGGCATCACATTTGCCACAAGCATGAAACATCGGATATCAAACTTCCGACCATTCAATAGGAGTGGTTTTGTAATATACCTGTGTGCAGGATCAATAGAAGAGTGGCCTTTCAGAATCTGTCGGATGCGAATTAAATTGGTTAAATTCGATACATACCCATAGGTTAGTCGTTGGGTAACGAAAGCTGCTGCGAAATCTGCTAACTTACAAAGTAACCGCTTGTTTTGGAAGAAAAGTACTCAGTGTTCAAGAGCTCAATCGTAATTTCAACAGGACAGTGTAAAGTATTATCTTAGGCCTGACAGAATTTCAGCTTTTCACTGATCCATCTACTCGCGTTGAGAGATCAGCTTCCTTTGTGAATTATATCCGATTGAACCACAGTAAAACTAACAGACCTGAGAGTTTATCACCTGAATTCCCTAAGAAGTATATTGAGCCTATACGGAAACCTCTATATGAGTTGTTCACACAGCGAAAAATAGTTTTTCGGTGGGAAGCCTGTATCACATTAATTCCTAAAACAAACGGTCAAATTCACCTGATATCGTACATGTTTTCAGCACATAAAGTTCTCGAAAGACTAATTCACAACCGAACGGAAGCTCGACTGTACACCATGGACCTCAATAGATTCGTTTATCATCGCACACAATCAATCCCTGTTTATCCCGATTGTTTAGGTCATCCCATCCTGTCCCATCTCAGTAGGAAACTTAGAACTGCCCAAGTAAATTTCTTACGTTAAAGGAATACGTTTCAAAGCATTAAAAGCGAGACAATGTTTCAGATCCTAATTGGCACTCAAAATTCAACTGTCAGTCTTTTAGGCAATTACTTTGTGAATTTCCCAGTTACCCAACTTGGGAATCCACACTTACCACTGGTAATCACTGACTGGTGTTTCCTTGAACACATTCCTCACTTGTTGCTTATTCTCACCTCATATTGCCTCTTTGTCACCTAATGAATATAATTCTGTTATCAACTAGGCAGATCGTGTGACATTATGCATCAAGCACTGAACTGTTTAAGTGAACTGTCACGCTGATCAATCAATTAACACATGAAATCATGTTACCAGGTTGTTTTCACTAATATAGTGGAATTCACAGAATGGGCTTTCCTGTTCACGTTCATCCCTCTACGTATACAATAGACTTTTACTGCGATTTCTGTCTGTTTTTAGACGTGTTCATGTCACAGAAGCCATCGTAATCCGCTTACATTCACCCCCGTTATGCTCACAAAAACGTCTGGTCAAAACACTGAACCTTCTGTGACTCTGTATCGATAACACGGATCGATCTGTTACGTAGGAGTACCGATTTCCCAACAAACGTTTACAACCCAATTCACTGGCGCTACATAACTAAACTTCCCGAGTTTGACTAACTGAACATTAGTGATCACCATCCCTCACTCCACTGACACACTATACCCCCGGCGAACCCATATAAATGTGTTGTATTTAGCCTGATGATGAAGCACTGAAAACAAGCTTGTTTGCTACGCTGTCTTCTCATGTTAAATATCTGGGGATTAGTCTCAGTGATACGGTGATATTGTCACTTCGTGTTTCTGAATGTCAGAGAACTCTCATTTTATGTGTCGTCAATTTGTCGATACTCCTGCATTCCTTCACAGAATGTTGCATTCGTCGGTTTCCCCATTTTTGCCGTCAAAGAATTTGGTATGCTCTGCAACGCTCTGCAACAGCCGTCACGCTTTAATGCCATGCCCCGTAAACAGTTTGTTGGATCATTTCTCGCTCATTTTACTACACTGTGCCAGACTAGCTCAGTCAAGATCCCGTCTGATACAACCCACCCTATCCATTATGATCTCCCAAAATGTACACCCACCAACTTATAGAGCTTGAGAAGAACACGACCGTAACGGTTGCACAAAACACACCACTGAATTGCTGGACTAAATAGACACCATATAAACAGAATTTATCACATGACATTCAGCAATTGGACAGGATCATACACAATGTTGTATGTCCCAAGCGTACATTGCAGGTTGTTACACTCCAGTTTATTGAGCTGATAAGACAATTGGGTTTTTTGGTGTAGCGCTAAGTGTCAGATGATTAGAGATAACCGAGCGAGATGTACCAACGCGATCAGTGGTCAGTGTATGTACAAATAACGAGGGTTTTGTTGAGATCACTGGGCAGAACTAATTATGACAATATTGATAGTGTCTGCCATTTTTTGCGTTTAAGTTAACTAGTTCATTTGACACGTACACTTTTGACCAGTCTGGATCTGTCGATCTGTCGCAGAATTAGACCTGACCGCTGCTCACCACCTAAGTGATTTAATCGAATTCTGTGGTGCTCGTTTAACAACAATTAACTGACCAGAGACATGGACACTACATGGTTGAGGTTCAACAAAAATTTACATCTGCACATCATCAGCCTGCAGAACACCAGCACTCCTTGAGTAAGCGTAATGTTTCATATTTCGTCTGTACACTGGAATTCTACGGCTACACAATCGGATAGCTGCTTACAGGTAGGTCAACCGTACAGGAACTGTGAGTTGTCAGCTAAACCCCATCACGCCAGTTGATTGAATTTGTTTTTGGTCACAAAGGACAACCTGTCTCATTAACGAGTTGTGAAAATCGATTGCATCTTTGCGAATCTTAACCCTATCGTCAATCAGTAAACACTTAAATCTGTCATCTCTGGGCTAATGACCCATGTTTGTGTGTCGGTGTGTATGCAGTTTTCCAATTTGTGTAGAAAAGACCCAACTTGGTTGTGCATGCAGAAACGGTGGACGGTTAGTCTGCTTCAGTTCCTTTGGGACCAACTTCTCGGCCTTCCTGGCCACGAACAGGCCGGACCCAATGGTAAACAATGGTTGTCGATACGAGCACTTTTGCAATCGAAAGAACCGCGTATAAAGTGATCAGAAAACCGCAATATTACCACTGGCCTGACATGTGCCGATGAGAGGCCACTGGTGAAAAGGACATTTGACACCGCAAACCTGAGGCCAGTAATCGATATGAATGTGTACTGTAATTTGGTAGATTTTGTAACTGTTTTGAGTGCTGACCGAGTTAGGCAAGAATGACACAAACCCTTCTGTTAGTAAACGAAACGGAACGCTATTTTGTATGCAACTGTTTCAGTTTCCTTTTTTCTTAAAGAACATTACCGAGTATGATAACCCAGTTATGTTGCATGTTCGAAATGTTAAATATATCATAAGATGAATAAAGAAGAAAACGAATGAGAACACTGCTTTTAGAAGATCAACGCGAAAGTAAACCAAACGTCCGTTTTTCTCAAAGTAGCCTTACGTTCTTTCGTTGGTATACACTACTCATGCCGCTTAACAGCCCATCAGTTTGGATAGTTGCACATTCATGCAACCGATGACTGAGTCTACAAAATATGCACACTGTGCTCCGATAGCTGGAATACTGAGTTCAAGCTGGATGGACCCCTTGAGATACAACTGTGAAGTGAGTGAGAACAGTCTACTGTCACACTTCGTTACAGCACAACCCCCTACTTGCCCATTTGCTTTTAGGTTGACCAACCTACAAAACAAGCTGATTGTGACCAAAATGTGAGCCAAACAGTGCCATGGTTCAGTCCTTCAGTTCACACTGTCGTCGCCATCTCCGTGTGATCTATCCTTGTTGATAGTTCAGCATGAAATTCAGACATATCTCCGTTCCTCGGACAGCGATCAGTGTGAAAATAATTTACAAATCCCTAGCACTCCTTAGACTGACAGTTCGCGAGATATGTCATAAAATAAGGAGAACGAGTACAGGTTCATTTCCTTCGCCCCTTGCGTATCGAAAAGAGTGAAAAATTCATTAGGGCATGCAATGAAATGAATTCTCTCTGAAAGCATCCTGTGTTGTAAGAATGTGCGGAACTGTGCGTGTTCTTGTTCCTATACACAGTGAGTAACCGTGCTGCGTTCTCCGCAAACTACTTAGTAATTGTGGTGAACAGTAATCACTATACGCCTTGCTAGTAGATATCGGACACTTCCTCGGCCGTTAATGTCGAGCGTCATTCTCATTGTTGATTCATGTAATAAGTCTGGCATCAACGTTATTTTTTTCAAAGTTGATGCTGACCCAAACAACGGTCAGATGCTTCTGACTGCGTCGTCGGGATAAGCACGTATTGCCCTCAAACAAACAGAGGCGGCTGAATGTCATCCATTGACGTAATCGCGTTAGAAACTTGAAAGCAGTTAAGTGAGCCACAACACTGACTACGAATTACACTTTCAGAACTCATGTTTACCATACAGTTTACTTTTCTACACTTGAGATTCACTCACCTTTGGATCAACCTTGGTGGTAGACCAGCTGGAAGTGACCTGGCCTCATTGTCTCGTTTCTCCAAGTGGTCACGGAAGGCGTCCATATCGCGTACGAGGAATATTCCCTTCCCCTGATTCAACCCAATTGGCTTGCTTATCCACACAGCCGAGTCATCGCCTGTTGATGAAAACCACAAACGGACAACAGACTAAACAACCCAACGAATCAAAGTAAAACATGCAGTTCGACGACTTCTTATCTGTTTCCACTTACATTTTGAAACTATGCATTAACGTTGTATGACAGAGCATATTACCTGTCCACACTGCGTGCAGAATATATTGAGCCTATGACAGGGCAATTGTTCACATAGATAAAAGAGCATCAATCGGTCAGGTTAAGACATGGAAAAACAAAACTGATGAAACAAACGCGAATGTTGCCCACCTGAGCAACACGAACCCGGATGACTCGTTCAACGTCGTCTACTAGGGTCCGGGCAATCAGCCGAGGTCAATACAACAAAGTTGTCCGGTAACGGCCGAAGCGATTGCGATTTGGTTACAGAATTCAAGGTTGTGTGCGAACCCTTAACTATTGACGACCGGTGATCAATTCATTCTAGCCTCCTCTCCTCCAATCATATTTGGTCTTGTGAACCACCCAATTAAAAACCACAGCTTATCCCCCACAGTGTGCACGGAATCCGTATGTACTGTCTAAATAATTATTTACCTGAAGTTGAGAGTAAGAAAACATGCTCCCTACTGCACTCTTGATAAAGCTATGATAATAAGGGGAAAACTCACTTTGTTGAGCATCGAAAAAGGCCTGGCGTTCACGCCTGTCATCAACAATGAAAGTTTGCGGAAAGAATTCATGCATTGTTAGCATTGGTGGACGTCCGAATTGAGCTTGGTGTCTCCTTTCAAAATCCCGGAGGCTAAGGAGCAGACCGAGCTTATTTGTAAGCAGGCCACAGTTAGGAATGTGATTAACCTGTAACAGGCAAAAACCAAGTTTGTTTGAGGTTAGTAACAGAAGTGTATCGCAAGGAGGACCGACTACGTTTAAAAGTGATGTCTCTTAAAGGTCCCTCACTTGTTGAAGGAAATACCAACTACGTACACAGAGTTAGCAAAAAAAACCATTTATAAACCTGAGTGGACTAGACTGTCCAGTGACTGAAAATTAGAACACGCGAACATGAAGAAAAGAGTCTGAAACCATGACATCATTTTGCATGTCAAGCCGTGATCACATACTCCGTCATCTGCTGGTAATGTGTTAAACGGAGTTCGTCATCACTGATTTAGTCAAATTAGGACCACACTATTAAAACCACTAGTAAAACTATTAAAACAACTATCAAAACAACGGCGCGAAAATCGCTGTGAATAGATCAACCGGATTTAGAATCTGGCAGCTGAGCACCAATTGGCCACTATGGTTTGCACTGATGACAGGATGAATTATTCCTTTCAGCAAGCCAAACTGTCTGTAGGATTATGATCATACCTTATTGGTTTACTATTCGATGGACTTATCAGGCTGGTTTTGTCATATCCACTTCTATCTCGTTTGTACATACCCTCGGTCGTACAAGTGAGTTGTGTCAGTGTACACTTAACCCAATCTCGTACGGCAATTTATTTGCCCTAAAATTCATGAAAATTTGTTGCTCACTTCCATGATCTGGAGGGACTTCTTTAACAAAATTTCGATATCACCAGCGAACTCTGTTACTGATTGTCTTCTTATGGTTTGGAAGTTGTAATCTATTATTATTCGGAAGCATGACAACAGTAATGGCGCGTGGTGCATCTGGATGGGACGTATTGTGTTTATAAAATGAAAAACTTCACGTCAACCCATTCGACTGGAAAAGTTTACCTCCTATTAAAGATTTTAACAATGTGATATCACTCGTACACGGTTATGAGGTTAAAATTCGTGTAGCACTTCAACCGGTTCCTTTTGACAAGACCCATTTCCCCTTCTAACTGAGCCGGCTGGAACCTCTAGCTCCAGCTGTCCAATTTTCCAACTCTGTCGCTTGCTACTTAAAACTTGTAAGTAGTCAAGCGACCCCATTTAATTTCAAGTTTTATTTCTTTTCAAATAGACAGCATGCTGATTATTGAATACATAACAGTGATTTGGTGCATTTTTGGCACATTAATGGTATACTGAATGACAGGATTTTTGAGCTGATTAAAATAAGATGGCAATAAACGCAACTTGATCATCAAATTTCCCAGAGGGTCAGGCAATTACTAACAAAAGTTACCATTCAAGTGAGTATAAATGAAAAATGACGTTCAACTTGAAACGGTTGTTGTCGCTATCGTTACGTATCGGACGACATTGTACTGGCAGAGAGTATCAGCGAACAACAACCCATAGGGTCGCATTAGACGTCATGACCAAGCCAACTAAAGACGACTCTGTGTTGAAAGTAATATGTGAATAGACGTAGTACGAGTCCACTATTTCCTCCCGTTTGGAATCGTGCTGAAAGTTGCAATATTTGCGGACTAACAGTGAATTGTGAGTAGGTTTGATTTGGTCATTACGTGTTGTGGATAGTACCAACGGCTCTCAACTAAAAGGTTGATATGTACAACAATCTGTGGACTGAACGGTAGACCGTTCTCTCTCGAAGTATGTCTTGGATAGCGGAAGGGGAATCGGCAAACTGAACGTTGTTGCTGTATCGCAATAAAGTTATCTACGTACTGTCCTCTAAAACAATTCTACATTCGTTTACGGACTGCTTCCGATTCTGGTAAACATACCATATGTTCGCCATCTTTGAATGCGCTGTAATTGATCTGTTGACTGCACTCTGTCCAGCGGAGCTTAACTTCCGTCTGTCGATCAGCCGAACGTTTCCAACCGAGGCTGTCGAGTACGGGTTCAACTCTGTATTGGGAGGTAAAGAAGGTGGACAGGAAACCTACAATGTGTCTGCATACAATTTGCATTTTCATACATCACCGATAAGTTACTGACAAAGGTGGTTCCGGTGCATTAGTTTTCTGCTCGTGACTTTCTAAAACAAGCCGAATGACGTCTTAAACTATGTTTAGGCTTTCCAAACTATCACAGTAAGTAACCCGATGATGCGTTAAAACCTTATGACCAAAGCGGAATCAGGATTGTACAACACTTTTTCAGAAGTGCTGGTATGCATTTAGTAAGTAGACAATAACCTAGTCATTTCTGATGAGTCAGACGATGTCAGCAGATAGGTTAAAAATCCAAAGTAGACTTATAATTATACATTGGTAACCATGAGTGACATTATGGTCGTTTAAATAGAAAATGATAAGATGTAGTGCATGTAGGAGTGCATGCGCATTGTGAGATAAGACAGAGAGATGCGCTTGCATTGTTGAGAACAAAGAAAACGCAGGAAGAATGACCTTTCGCAGGAATTATGCATGCTGGCAAGTACCTCGTAAGCTAGCCAATGTCCGTTGTGTGTTCGTAAGGTCACGGACCAAGGCAACTTCGTTTATCAGAATCTAGTCAACCCATAACGATATCTAGGCTGCTCACGTCTGCACTTCCTGGGGGGTTATTAGTAAGCAATAATCAACGGCTGAATCACCGATATACTGCCAATTTAGCGAGTACAAACGTACGTTGAAAAGCAATTGGAATTGTGCATGGAAACACAGCGTACTCCTGCAGGTAAAATAATGGACTTAGATTTACTCGCTGCGAGAGACGTATCTCAAAATGAATAGAGCAGTATCGTTCACCGAGACTCCTTCTCTAATATGCGCCCTATTGATCATAACCAGTGAATGACACTACCCTTCTACTTTCAAACCAGTTCGATTGAAAGCTGTGTGATATCTTGTCCTAATAAGTTTGTGCTGAAAAGAATATTGTGAAACGATTAAGAATTGTTTACCCCTTTATCTTTTAATGCCGATGTTTTCCTACACTTTGTTTTCACACCGAAAATCGCTAGAACTTTGTGAGAATCACACGTTCTATTTTGCCTATCATGCTGTAATGCAGCCACACCAATGAGTTTTCAGGCCTAAAAGTACTCCATTGTCAACTTCCGCACTTTCAACTTTCCGCACATCGTTCCAAAGTCTAGTCGGATCATTTGCAGCAGTAGCATATGGAAAGTCACACGGTATAAGAATCGACCACCTCAAAATTTCTCTTACGGTGATGATCCTTCAAAGCAACCAGTCCTACAAATTTACAAGAAAGCGCTTAGCTCAAAACATTTCGGAGCTTGTTTCCACGCTGAATCTGATCTTAATGCACCACAGCAGTTGGCGTAACATCGGAACATCTCATTAGGAATAAACCGTTAGATTTGCCTGCCAAATGAAACACCTGATGGAAAATAGAACCAGCAGGTTGTTAGCAAACGAAGATACTTTTTAAGAGATCCAACTACGGAGAATCTTTCGTAACAGGATCTCTTCTAACTTATCACATCTGCCACTTATAGGTAATACGAATATATTTTCACTCCTTGGATGGTCCATTGAGACTTCTATTTCATTGTTATGTGCCTAAGGTCGTGACCCGTCGTGATAGGTACAGAATGACAACTACATTGTGCAGAAACGACTGTTGAAGTATTTAAGCACAGTAGCTCATGTCATTCAGCCTGCTGACTACTGCATTTCCTGAACGAAGTACCAACGGGATTTCCGCTTTTAGAGTCTGCATTTCGAGGGTTTACTCTTGTTTGTTACTTACTTTGGTCAGTCACTCTTAAAAGCTAAACAGCTAGACAGCTACTGACGAACCTGTTCTCCATTAATACGGTACCCTTTAGCAGTCTGGATATATTGGGCAAATAATGTACATAGCTGTCCTTTTTGAGTAGACCCTCCTTCACCAATCTGACAGTGGCTACAGACGAACATTTGATGGAGGTAGCAGTAGGTAGTGGTTACTTTCGAAATAGTTGTGTATTTCTTAAATAATTTTAAATGGTTTACATTTTATTGATGAAGTCCATGCTTTTTCTAGATACCCATACACCTAGTTACCTTCTGTCAAGTTGTGTTGACCCCAGAGGCTTTGAGTCCACCAACAGATGATAGTGCATAGTGTCGAAATTGTCATCCAAGAAATAGTCGTCTGTTGTTTCGTGCAGTTAGATCATTGAACTCAAGATTTTCCTACGTAAAACCGTAAAAAATCCATGTGCCATTTTCTTCCTGACAGACAGCTTAACTACCTCACATTCTGTCCGACTGAGGAAATTTATCACTTACGAAGAGCCTCTTCAGAAATTACAACTTTGTCCCTCCAGTTTCGAGGCACTTCTGTATGTCGTTAGTGTTTCAAATTTGGGTCAACTGTCAGACTGCGAACGTCTGGTAAAAAACCACCACATGACTTGCCGTAAACGACTAATTCATACCGCCGATAATTCATTCTCTTTTTGGAAAGAAGATCTCGGAAATGAATGTCTGTGGTCCAACCAAGAAGATCGTTTCATCCATGAAGTAAGCTGACTACCAACCGAAATTTAGACGATCCTCCCTCGTTCAGATAAGTTTATACTCTTTCATTTTGCATGCTGTTAATCTCATTTTATTCGCATGACTTTTAACACCATTGTCAGTGACAAAATCCTCAACAGATTGAACCCGGTAGTTTAAATCAGAAAAACTGTTCCGTAGTATGTCTCCAAAACTTAACACGCTTTATGATGACAGGGCTGAATAGGTTATCATTCTACGGTTTTGTATCGTTTTTGAGTGGAACAGTTCTATCATCTATCACCCATAAAATGGCAATTCCCTGCAAACCCTCACCTTTCGGAAACCCATGTAAAAAGCGTACCTAACACGCAGCTTTGTCGCGTTGCTCACTACACCTGAAATAGGTTTGATTTGACCATTGATTTCACTGTCTGCTGATGTGATAGAATGAATACCGATGACAATAAGTGATAGCCTCAATGTTCAGTTTCATAAAGCAAGTTTATATGAAGCATGCAATTGTGTTTGGACCATAAGGCTTGGAGCAAACTGAAGCCCCAGTACATAAATGTGTAACGACTATTTTGTGACAAAGTTGAATGTAGGTAGTCTGTTAGTTTGCCGACGCTGTTTCATGATACAGTTTTTCCAACTTATTAAATTAGGTTCAGTCAGTGTACTTCTGGCTTTGCAAATTCGAGTAAATGAAATGTACTAATTCTCTCCCAGAAGAACCCAGAAAGTAAATGCCGTCGCTGAAGAACTATCTATTCAAAGTACGGGTATTTTTGTGTTAGTTACTTCTAGACAGAAACCAATCAGAAATACCCACAAAAATAGAAAATTTCATGTGTGAAAAATCGTCCTATCTTACTGTTATGTTCCTTGTGATAGACAACTACAACAGTATACGCAAGTAGTTGCCCCCTCGGTAGCAGATTTTTCTCACAAAGCCCTAAATCAACAACATCCAAATGACAACTAAGATGTACGGATGGTACATTCGAAACATGATCTCCATAGAATTAAGTGGAGGATAACGGATGTTTCGTTTTTTGAATCTGAACTCCTGGATTCGAGTAACACACTTGCAAAATGAACCACAGACCCCCTCAGTTGGTAATCAGATTGAAACAAACAGTGAGTTATCCAGTTTCTAAAGCTTCTTATAAAAGTAACTAGGTAAATGACATTCCGTAAAATACAGTTTTTCTCACGTTGATTTCACCTTGGCTCTGAGCCCTAACATTATCGTGGTTTTTGGTGATGTTCTGCCAGCAGAGAGTTTCTGGGTTCTACTGAACTCTGAGCGACGCACGTTTACACATAGGGTGTCTAACAATCTACACGTCCACGTACAGACCCACAGTTTCACGGCAGCAATTCGTATGTTGTGGCATGCTTTTGTTTCCCTTCTGCTCTTATCATGAATTACCAGAGTTCGAAAGCACCTTACAGGTGTTCACATACCATTGCACAAGATAGGATACTACGTTGCATGTGACGAGTACGTTTTTTCGCTCTAAACTATCCCACCAAATTGAATGACGTCGATTATGTAAATGATCCGGAGGCCTTCGTAGAGCCGGCCTTGACAGAAGACTAATCGTCAGTTTCGTGTTAAATTATTAATCTAGGATCCGCGTTGAACATTGGGACATCTAAAATAAGAATTAATAATTAGACTATAACTAAGTAATGAAGTTGCATGTCACTCAACATTCGTGGAAGTACCATGCGTTGTTTAACTCATTCGGTATCATTTTCTGCAATGCCTCAGTAACAAGCAACACACGTCTGTCCACATTATGTCCAGCCGTCCTAATTAAACTACCAGGTTCAGAGCACACTGGTTTTTGAAGAAGCAATTCGTCTGTTTCGTAAGCGTTTTTAATCAGGTTTACTGTTTGTTACACAAAGACAACCAGCTCATAAAGGCTGATACCAATTCGCTCCACTGGAGGCACTAACTAAATCTGCATGCATACGTTACGACCTTTAATTGGCGCCAACAGACTGGTCTGTAACTGTGGCATTGCAACATCAATGTCTGATATGAGAATCAAGAGTGGTTTTATTAAAGAGGCAACGAAATTTGTGTATACTCGTCGGTAGGCAGTGCTACATCAGTGCTACATCACAGGGGATTACTAAATCCAAGCAACAACGCTATATTGAATACTTGTTTGCCCTCTTGACGATTGTATACAAATTTTGAAATTTCGCGAACCATTATTAATTCGCAGCCGGAAACTGCAATCATACATACTGCTACTATAAGTTGTTAATTTCAGTTGGTAGTGTGTCGTTGGTATAACATATCCTTTGTTTTGTGATGTAAAATAGGTTTCTTTTTCTTCAGTGTTAATCACGTGTTCACGACTAACGAGGACAAGGGAAACGTACACACGTTGAAAACTGTTTTCTAACTGTCCTAATCAACCGATTCAAGCGTATTGAATTTTCTTACAAATCCATTATTAACAAACAAGTGTTGAAAGACAACTTCCACCAACACAGTCTTCTATAAAGTCCAGTAAATAGGGCATAAGTTGTATCCTGTGTGACCTGCTTGAACAAACTGACAGAGTCACGTGAACTTGAAGTACAATCAGACTAACTGCACGTCAGTTGACGTATGCTTCGTTGATCAGGTGAGGAGTTCACTTTAATAAGACGACAGTTTTTGAACTGCAAATTAACGTAAGCTGAGATGAGTTCGCTTCAATTCCACTGTTACTTATTCTGACAACATTCACACTTTGAAACGAAAATGAACCCTCACCGGACAGCGCTCTGAGTTTGACTGCCTTGGAGGCTGTAACCTCGAAATTATGTGAAAATTCTGTATATTAATCGGTTCGCCTTTTTGAATTCACACATAAACATAGTTAAACTGCTATGGTACTGTTGCTGGAGCTATCATTGATCATGAACGTGACTAGCAAGATCTTAGAAGAACAGATTCATTAAAACAAAAAAGCGAAGTTCCTAGAATAAGTTTAGTTGAAAATATCGAGAATAGAAAAAAGTTCACAAGCTAGCAGGCAACGGGAGACGATGGTGGACAGTTTGGAAACAGGGCGATTCTTGTGCATTTCGATTCTTTGCCGAACACGATGAATCATTTAGTGAACTGTATATCAGTGGAGTGGGTGTTGGTTACATTCCAGCCATAGTTGAGTCCCTTCTATATCTTTGTGTTTGTTTCTTGCTATGCTCGAAATGCACACTTATATTCCACGTGCTGTATAAGGGTAACTGATGGAAGTCAGTTAAGTTTATACACTCCGTAATGTATACCATCTGATCCTCATTAGAATGCAGAGTTGAAGCATATACAATATTTAGCATAGAGATTAACCTTCAAGCTTGAGTGTGGTTTCTCAGGTCACCTGCAGTTGTGTCGAGAAATAAATCGGCTTCAACTTAACGGGTCACTGAGTACATCCTAACTTGGTCGAATCAGCCGATGAGCTAAGCAAACTCAACTGTAATCTAAGTAACCAGGACTCCAACTTCGTCCATGAGTGAATGACAGCGGACGACAGACCATTCAGTTAATCCCACAAACTCATTCTGAGTACTATTAAACAATGTAAATCCCAGATTGCACATGGTCGTCCTGGTGACGTTTATCAAAACCTATCTGTTAATGTATGTATAACAAGAGAAGAGCTTACCGTTGCATTGATTAGATCATCATTAAGCAAGCCTGTCTGCCTCTGTTAGTTTGAAACCACACGTGAACGGTACGTTTTGTTTACATTGCGTGTGCGCTTGATGAATGCAAATGAACTGTGTGCATTTGACCATCATCGGTGGGAAACTTAGGGCAGGCTATCATTAAGAAAACAGCCAACAGTCGAAAATGCAGATGTGGGATGAACACCAGTTACAGTTGAATGTAACTTTCATATTTCCTTTCCTCAAATAATGCAGTATACTCGAGTTTCGTCTTTATTAAGGTTTGTCTATAATACAAATCCATACCACTACTGACAGTTGACCTCCAGCCCACGTTTTCCTACTGCAACCTCGTTGAAAACCGCAATCTTGGTCTTAACCCGAGCACGGCGAACTTATCATACCTGGAGATTCAGCCACATTTACTTCTTGGTAGTGCTGAGTTAGCAGACCTCATTATTAGAAAAAATATCAATTTCTCTGCTAACTCTAATTGTTGGTCCCATGGTTATGATGAGTTTAATTCGATGGCAATAATTTGGGCTCTTCTATAAGTCTGCGAGAAGGTGGCTCAATTCGAAGAGTTGCCTTTGGTTAATACCGAAATTCCAACAGATTCACACTAACGAACAGGATAAGTGTGCACACATGATATTCTCTGAAGGAACTACATCCGGACGTTCTGTCATCCATCATTTGCCCCAGAAGGTTCAACGAAAGGTAAACAGACCAAAACCGCCCTCTGAAGTAAAATTCATCACAGGAAGAAGAGAGGGTCTATAAACGATTATCTCTTAATGATGATTACGTCACATAGCAA
This sequence comes from Paragonimus westermani, assembly GCA_008508345.1. Classification (NCBI taxonomy): domain Eukaryota; kingdom Metazoa; phylum Platyhelminthes; class Trematoda; order Plagiorchiida; family Troglotrematidae; genus Paragonimus; species Paragonimus westermani. The sequence continues at coordinate 8,207 of QNGE01005027.1, read as the reverse complement.
GCAATACAGAGATCAAAAATGTTCGATATACCAAACTCTGACTGCACGTGAGCCAAACCTGTTCATTTGGACCACAGAAGTCCAGACTATAAGTAGTATCTTACATCAAACTTGCCAAATTATGTGCAATGTGAGGGAAATTATACAGGTAGTACTAAGAGACGCTTGATTTCCAAAACATAAGAATATATGTCCACGACAGCACAGAAGGTTGTGTTACTGGAGAACTCCAATGCCATCAAAGCACGCAATAGACTAACGTTTGAAGTCAACGTACGCTTCTTAATCACCGATCAAATTTTCAATCCAACGTGTGCAATCACAACCTCTTAGTGTCGCTTTCCTCCAAGATTCTTGTGGTTTGCAAAGACGGTTGCAATCAATCGACTCGAGTCAGCTTTGTATGTTTGGAAACGGTTGTGACTTCTACCACGAGTTAGCGATCTTTCGTAAAACGCTGATTTTGTGACTTGAAAGTGAACTGTTACTGTCAATTTGGTATAGATTATTCAGCATAAAATGTGTGTATATACCATTGTTTTGTTCAAATGTTTAGAAGAGTCTAAATTTCTTGAATGGAAAACGTTTTTACGTCAAACTCCAAGTAAAAATGCAATGATTAGTTTCGGTGTTCAAGGTTATGGGTACAGAATTGTTTAACCTGTAGGTAGTCTGTGCAAGTATTATTTTTATCCTAGTTAACATCTGGCTACCACAGTAAACCACAACATGTTTTGTAGTCTGTGATGACAAAACAGTGTATTACTGAACTCAGTAAGCGCAGTCTCGCGTGCAAAATGCTTACACGCCTCATTATATTGTTAGTCCGAGGGCCAGCGTCTTGTATGACCTTTGTCAAATGGATCCCGGTTCACCAGGTTGGACGTAGTTCAGTCAATAAAGTGTTGAGCAACGATGTCATCAGATTGTAGTATTGGAATCTTTATACGAGTATCGACTGGCTCACCCATCATACGTGCGATAAACCGTGCTTCGTTAGTTCACTGTCCACATTCTGATCGACCGTCATTTGTTCAATATTGGTGTGTAAGCACGCCGAACACGTTATAATTCTTTTGAGTTAGATGAACTGATGAACATAGTGGAGAAGAGCGGTCGGAAAATGGTGACAGAATGCAAGACCTACATTTATCAAAGGTCAGACGAACGTTTATCACCAAGACGCCAGTGACAACAATAGATCGGTTGTGGGTAGCTGTGTAATTCTTTAGTAAACAGTCGCAATGAGATGAAAAAATCGAATGGGGAGCGCCATATTTTACAGATAATGTGAGCATGTATGAATGTGCACCGACTGAGTGTTGCAACTCGGTCTAGTTTTTGCGTAAGCTTGTGCGTTGTTCAAATGAACCCAAAACAAAATTACTGGGTACTCATTGACCACATAAAAACATGGTGAATATATGTAGATTTAAAGGTTTGTCACTGAAATTGAAAACATTTGACTTACAAGGCAGCACCGTTACCGCGACTTAGAAAATAGGTTGAATGTCTATCATTCCCTGCTGCGTGCGTTCGTTTTGTCCATGCCCCTGCTAGTTCGCATCTTTCATCCGTCTTTTTTATATGAGTCTCTTCCGTGTTGAAAAGAGTCGTGTGGCTCGGGTTAGGAAACATCTCTGATTGTGTAGTTTGCTCCTGAGTTATGGTTCTTTCTGCTGGTGTCGACGTTGCTCCCCCAGTTAATCGGTGTAGAGTGAGATGAGCATCATGAAATAGGTGATTTGGAGATGAACAACGTTCCAAAGCTTGTGTTGCCGTTAACATAATGGGAAATGAGAAGTTGTCAACAGTTTTTGTGGTAACTATCAGCTGCTTACGCGGTTCTGGTTCAGTGTTTCGGTTTGGACGGTGAAACAGTACAAAACAGTGAGTAATTCGATGTGCTGTTCAAAATTTTCTTTCCCGTCGAAGTAGTGTGACCACTCAAAAGTACACAAACACAAACCAATGGAACGAGCTTGCTGCGTGATGTACTTTTAGATATAGCACCTTATAGTATCAGATCGATAGCCCATTTGTGCACAATTTTCTACCGGTTATGCCCCGTTACCAGTTATACTGTCTCAGGGCAATAAACCGACAATAACTGTTTGATTAACGTTTTTATTCCAGAATAAGAGAGGCGCGTGTACAAACAGGCAACATGTCCTGTGCACCAATACTAAGCTAGTAATGACTAAGATATTTTCACCTATCCAATAGACTGACGATCCGTGTATATTTTAGTTAATGAACCTCACTTTTCTGACCGTCACATCACAATACCAAGGGACAGTTTACACCTATTACCATGGTAACCACACGGGTCAACCGGCCGAGTTACGTGTAGTGGTGCCGGTCCATTTCCTGGTGTTGGCGAGGGGAAATGCGAATGTATTTATTACAGGAGTTCATCATTCGTTTGTTTGTATCGTTTCTCTTCAGATGATTGTCTTGGTCTACCTTATCGCCTAACCTCATCGTTGTGAGTATTCGGTGGCAGCTGATAAATCTATCTAAGCTGGTCAATGAGCGATCAATTCCATTGTGAATGTCCTTTCTATGGTAATTTGCTATCGTCTTCTGTCATTTAGACGTCCAAAACTCATGGGCGTCGTGTACAATAGTACATACGGTCACTTTCAAATGCCCGTGTTTCTTAATCCCACATTTCGATCAGTCTGTTCCTAAAAGCTATTCTGTAGCCAGGTTCTGATGTAAATACACAAATAAATACACAAAAAGCCACACAAATTACAAACAAATTGGTCAGGGTTAATTCGATAAAGAGTGAATGTCATAATGATGCTTATTGTCTGCAAGCTCAGCGAGTGAACAGTTCAAAGAGAACCAGTACTACGAGCTTAGACACTCAAACTGTTGATGTGCGCATTATAAGTTTCGGATTCTTTGAAGTGTCAACAACCTGGTGAGGTTAGTTTGGAACCTGTCTTTGTTTTCTCACTGACTTACTAGGAATCGCTTCTTTATACACTCTTTTTCATTGTACTTTTCACTTGTTACAAAAACTAAAGTGGAGGCTCGAATCCGAATCATATAAATTCTTCCCCACTCCAAATCATTATCGTTGAAATCGATTAAAGCACGCTATCGGAACTAATAAACAATGTGCTTCAAATTTGCACGGGAACATCCCTCGTACAAAAAAGCTTATTCTTTTTGTTTGTGCATATTGATTTTGTTTCACTGGAGCGAATTTGAGAGAAAATCAAATTTGAGTTCGCACGAATCTGTGTACGTCTGAATCATCTTTACAACTCCACCTAATTAGTGAATGCGCTCTGACCAACCAAAAACTCAGTTCATCTAGGCCAGCCACTAAGAAAATCTATAGCCAGAAACAGTCAGCTAATCTGCAATGGCGACATCGAAAGTCTTGAACTCCGATTCACACATCACTAGCAAAAATGAGTACAAATATTACAGAGTTCTTCAGGGGGTAGTTGGAGATCTTTGGCAGGCTATATCTGACTGAGTCTATCAGCAATTTCATGCAGTCTGTCAGCATTAGCAACGCTTGAATTGAAACCAAACCAGTTTGTTAAAGAAACACTTTAATTGTGTCAAATTTGTCTCACATGCACGCATATACTGCTAAATTGTCTCTTTCTCATCTTGCAAGCACCCCGGAACGATAGTGGTGAGTATCAGTTGGCATGTTCAAATTTTGACCTCGTTAACCAACCATGAGCATTTCATTTTGTCGAATCCTTTGCAGTTTTCTTGTGGAACTTGAGTTCAGAGAGGCTGTTAACACGTAGGTTGGTCATGTGAGTTGGTTGTACAGGGCACATGGTTACCAAAATGAGAACCTTCCTACCATCAGTGTTTAACGAAGTGTTGCGGATCGTCATTACTGTGACGGTGGTAAACTACTAGTCTAGAATGAGAGGCAGTCGTTCACAATTAACTCATCATCAGACAGAACACTGAAAACAAATTATTGTGGCAACTTAAACACTAGCTGACTTTAATCAGCACGATGATAGACACATTGTTTTTACTGTGTCCAGTTGATGAGTTCAGGGTGATATGAAAGCGTTAGCGAAAGGGTATCATTTCACAAAGGAATCACAGAGGATTACGTCATTGCCATGTCAAAGATCTTTACCCGTGAACACTGAAATACAGTAGTCAGCATAGTGTTTAACATGAATACCAATTTCTGGATACGTCGATCATCTGAATCCTAACGCTGATACTGCACGCACATCAATGAAAGATGCTGAGACGAGGAAGTAAAAGACGACGATCAGGACTCCGAGCATGGTACCGTCTTTATTGGACAGGTTTAATCGTACACTAAAAACAACGATTAAGTTATGGATAGTGAAATTCAGACTGCCTTTTGGTTGCCATTTACTAAGAACTAACTTGAACACATATATCAGTCGATTTCATTGTCGATGTCTGATTAACATGGTTTCATTAATCGCGAAAAGTTCCTAATTGTTGGTGCAAAACAACACATTAAGAGGATTAATTGTGTTGACTTTATGACTGGCCTCCATGATGACCCTGAATTCGAGGTCGCTTAGCCTTTTTCTTCCTGTGAAAGTTTAAGATATCCGATTGTTGTCAGGCTCCTGAGCTGGAGTGAAAATAGTTAAGCACCACCGAAATTTGATTGCAATCTTTGCAATCAGATAAGCTTTTTGGATGGACCAATTTTAAGGAAAGCTCTATACTCCAGATTCTTTCCCATTAAAGTCTTTTGATAGTGTAACTTTTCACCCGGACGAGAATTTTCATCCCAGACTTGTTTTTGGGACAGGTTTATTTTTATTAAATATGAGATCCTAACAGTATGTGTGATCGAATAATCACTGCTAAACGCTCAACCACAACCTCGTATAAATGGTGTTCACTTTGTTGAGTCCTTCCAAACTGGGGATAAACAGAATTAATTCAACCGATATCCCCGTGATGGGGACTTCTTAAGTAAATTATGGCGACGACTTCAGTGGACCAGCTAACGGTACCACATACTTTCCAATATAACTTTTGCGTTTAGATGGACCATCCGGCTGGTCCACTCCAAAACACACTAGTCTGGTGTTTTATCTGTGTCATCACTCATAAGTTGTACATGTCTTTGTACGGTTAGTAAGTTGCATTCCGACAGTCTAAATATCCACTCGGCAGTAACTCTCTGTTAATTAACCCCTTCTGTGGTTGTGTATAAGTGTCCATACAGATTTCTTTAGATTTGTTAAATAGCTTTTTGAAGATAGCTTGACGTTCTCGTCCTGGACGAGGTTAAGGTGTTACGATTATGTGTAGGACATGTTGGCAGTTTGTACATGAAATTTTTACCATATCAGCTAATTGTAATCCTGATGTCAAGTTGTGTACCTGCAACCTTACATAAACCAGAGTACCAGGAGACTTGAAGCACTTAAATTTAAGGAACTTGATGGATATTTGATCTGCTCAGAACGTAAGAGGTGTATATCTAGGACTGCCATTTCGTGAGGATAATCTGACTAGTGATGTGCGCCCTAAGCCTCATTTCATCTTGGGACATTTTGTTACTGAGTTATAGGTTCCAATGAGTACCGAAATAAAAATCACCCGCTGATTTTTTCTCACACACTGGCTGTCAGTTCGCGTAAGGTTGCCACCACACATACAGTACTAGAATGGATATGTGTTTATCTTTAAGGTTTATCGAAACTCTCCCCCCATTCAAACCTAAGCCCAGCCACAGTTACTTGAGGACTTTCGCATTCATACAGATTTTCCGACTAGCCCTGTACGAACAGAGGCACGGTTACTTGCGTACATATCGTACCTGACTGTTTAGGTAGACCTCAAATGTACGCAAACTAAACGCGCTATATTCCGCAGTGCGTAATCTTTCACACGCTCCAGTGGGGGTGGTTACATCCGTCGCATAACCCGGCAGCTTTCTTAGGAGATGAGTGAACGCCAGCATAGGTGGCTGAACAACGGCAAAGTAACCTAAATTTCGAATGCAATTCCGGAACACCCCACTGACTCCACCTACAAGTCTCACCTGAATTAGCATCGCAACCCATCTACCACCTGTTCTGTCATTAATCCAAAGAGGTCTGGACTCGCATTCTGGACCTCAGGTAAGCAATAGGAATTTGGCTGCAAAAATCTTAATTCTGTGTTCAAAGAAAATAACACAACCCCTACTGTTACCGTAGCCTCCACTGACCCTCCTGAAAAATTCAGGGGTCAATCGGGACACTGAATTGTCCTCTAATTAGAAACAGCTTCGGGTAATCATGTGACGATTCCTCTAGATTTTACTCACATAACAACCGTGATGATATAAATTATATAATTGACCCGATGATAGATTACCAAGAAACCGATTGTCTGCCAAAACCGGTTCTATTCAAAACTTCTGGACTTCAGTTGTACTGCTGTTTGAGCTTGACAGTGGTGTATGCTCTTGCACCTTTCCAGATTTGAACTGCAGTTTGTGTTCTCCGGAAGAAACTGTGATGACTGCTTTGTCCCGAATGAGTTATCTAGAAGCTCAGTCACATATTTTCGGGGCGCTCAAAAGTGTGAGTTAAAAACTGAGCGGACATTCAATGTAGAATCCAGGTCATCGATTGCGAGACACATCATACGGGCCACTCGTGAAGGCAACGTAGCCAGTCCTCTCAATGTGTTGTTTTGCGACAACAACTAGGAACTTTTCACGTTTAATGAAGCAACGTTATTCATACATCGATAATCAATATTATGTGTGCAAGAAGGAATCACTTCGTGCTTTTAGCCCACTCTGGTCTCCATAATTTTGTTTCAGTCATTGGTTGTTTTCATGCTGATTGATATCTGTATTCAAATTAGTCCTTGGTAAGTGGCCACCGAAATGCAATCTGCATTTGATCATCCACAGTACAAGTATAGCTAATGTCAAAATAAATCGGAGTGAAAAACACAGTGTCATTCGCTGCCCCATATTTTTAACTCCACTCTTGTTAGCCCGATTCCATTTCTCTTGTTCAGTTTAGTCAAAACGGGTCACATTGTTAACCAGGTCAGATCGTCTAACATGTTCTTAGGTATTTTTTCACACTATTCTAGTTCATTTTATTCACACTGTCCACGAATTTCTTCTGTTCGTAATAATGTCAGATGGCGTCAAATTAATTAGGGTCCTGGGTTGTCCGTTAAGTGAAATAAATGGGTACAGTCTACCAGATGAGGAACTTCGTGATCATTCTCAGCTTGGAAACGCTGACACCAGTGGCAACACGAAGATATCAATGAGATGCTTATGTCCATGTGACATTCAACTCGAATTACTCGCCTAATCCTCTCAATACCTTCTAGAATCCTCCCATAAAAAATTTCAGGCCTTGTGCTATCGAACAATGAATCTAGTCAGGCGAATGGGTTCTACTACTCAATATCATACTGAGTAGTATGTGGCAACGAAGTAATCTTGTTCGTTCAGTGCTTTTTTCAGGAAATAGGAAGTGCACTCGTGCGTCCACGCCCATATGTTAGACACTTTACAGGTGTGAAGAAAAGTGAGTGGGACTAAATAAAAAGAAACTTTGGTGAGGCTGTTAACATGCAATCATACAGGCAACGAACACGGAGACACTGGATCAACACTCCGTCAGATATACACATCCAATAGCCTATAGGATTGAGCTGGAATGGTGGTTGGGAAATCTGTACCGCAGGTTCTCTCTTACATATGTGCTTAAAAGACTTTCAAGACCCTCGACCGATTCAATCGTGATCAGGGAGTTCGGCAATGCGTTTTGGTGCGAACACCCACTAACTATAAAGCAATTACATCAACAAAGTAACTGGTCCATTCCATAGCCTAGTTTCGGCTAGCGATCTCAGACGTTCCTTTCTGTTTAGTGGGAGGAAACGTGCCTAAAGGCCACTCGGCATGGGGAACATTTTGTGGGTATGCATTAGGTCTCCCGTGAGGTAACACTAGCTCATGGGGAAGTGATCTAATTCTGCCCGTCTCTCTGACCTATCTCAGAACACTTTCACTGAGCGTCGGATATTTTCTAAGATAAGAATAAGCCTGTCTGTTCACTTTCAGATATGAAAACACTATAGAAACTGACTTAGTGGAGGAGCACTTAGGGGTAGTGTAAAATACAGGCCAGCCGCTTCCGCTGTGACTGTCCGTGACACTTGTGGACCGAATTTCAGGCAATGCGGAG
>QNGE01005026.1:5241-50390 GCA_008508345.1 Paragonimus westermani | reverse complement strand
ATATAGGTATATGCAAATATATATACGTATATATAAACATTTTTTCAAAATATACCTATACATCAGTCACCACGTGTTTTCACATGTTCGCAAATATTTCACCATACACCTGCGGTATTTCTGGTATATTTAGTCTACATATATATTTAATATTGGTCGCACATATTACACATATGTCTGCTAACGGCGTATGGCTTGGTCAACCAATGAGAAAATTCGGCTTCAAGGTCACGCAGTGCATTATTTAGCGGTTCAAATTATTTTTTCCCGGGTATGAAAGGAAACCGGCTCCCCGTCACCTCCACTCGGTTTTCAAATAGGCACTACATCCAACCAACCAATCAGAATCAACCCGAGGGCCACCCACCTCAGAGCGCCGGAGTGAATTTCCTTTCGTATACGAAAAACTGGAAAACTCCAATGGAGTGAATGTGATCTGAAATTTCGGTAGAATGGTACAAATGATTTTTCCAAGTCATATTTAAAAAAACATCATGTATCATATTATCGCACATAACATAGTGTTTAAATGGTTCACTATCAACAAGGCACTTCCGTACGTTGAATCAGCATGGCGGTGAACGATGACAGTACCTTTAGAATGTTTTTCAAAGGGATGTACCAAACGTTTAAGGAGCATGTAGAAGACTTTCGCGGATTTCAACGGGAAACTAGTATAAGCTTTTTCATTAACATTTCACAGACAGCTGCAGGTGCTAGGAAACATAGAGTAGTAGACCTGCTCCCAGACTGTCCGTACGGAAGTGCGGTGTACAAATGCTCACACTATACATGGCGGACTAAGCCCTCCATACGGAATTGTTTGGTTATCCAATTGTTATGATAAATTGTGGGTTTGCAGACTGCACATGTCAAGCCTCCTCGGTCATCCATTAACACACCGGTGGATACCAAATTGAGATGGCAGACCTGGTGCGCTCACACGACTTTCAGGTTGGTAAAAAAAGTGCACATCTTAGGAATAGACGTCTGGCTCTTGATGCTGAACGGCATGTGTGTGAGGTGACGAGCTATTTTAATAGTGCCCGCGAAATTAGGATGTATGTGAACAGGAAGTACGAAATTAGAATGCGTCGGCACGATTTAGCTAATTTGCGCACGAGGCACAGCAAATTAGATGATCACAAAGAAATTATGAAGTCGCGGGATTTATTGAAACTGGAAGGCAGTTATAGGTTTCTGCTGCTGGAGTAAGTGCTAAGGTTTGCCATGTTTGTACCGAAAGATGCTTTCCAAGTGTGTCCATTCTAGGAGATGCCACTCATCAGTTAAATTATGGCGGCTTCAAACTAGGGCATGCTATGTTTGTAGACGTGACCGCATTGGGTGAGGCGTATTTTTACGCACTTATATCAAAAGGAACTACTGCCACTTACAGGATAGTTTTGGGATACCTGCTGAAAATGTTGCCTTGTATGCCTATTGCTCGCACCTTCATTGTTTGCCAAGATCTGGTCGTTACTTTAGGGTGTATGAGCACAGTTAACAATCGTAGACATGTAGCTTCTTTGCAAGGGATAAATGAGTCATTGACTAGCCATCCTGACCTTCCATTGCACTGTTCAATCTCAGATAAAGAGGTTGTGCAGATAAACGGCCGTGCGTCTTTCGAGAACTCATGACCACAGAAAACAGTGAACAACACTAGTGGATGGCACGAGTCGTACTCTCTCGACCCCGAAGAGGTTGGTAGAAGACAGGATCCAGCGGTCAGGAAAAGCTTAGTAATCAGATCTGATATCCCTACCTGCAGCATCTTCACAACAAAACATGCGCCAAAGGGTGCCACGTAGATGCCGTGCACCGGCAAGATTGCATGCATGCCTGATGAATTGAGCTCAATGCCCGCGGCTTCCACAGGACGTCAACCATCTCTCTCTAACAAGCGCAGAAAGTCGAAACTTGAACGTTGTGTGATTGACCAGGGTATGCCGGAGGTTGACATAATTGGAGATCCCATGAAGGCAGCTGGTATTAGACGGGTTGCTAGGAGTGCTCCAGAAAAGTTCAAAACGAAAACCAGGAGGATTTTAAGAAGCAGCTTGCCTCCAAGCCTATAGATTGCAATGTTTGTCAGATGTGCTTCCAGAAAGAGCACCACGTGGCCTTGGACGAGGATACCGTGCATTGGTTACAGTGTAGTGAACGCTCCAGTTGCTACCACCACTACTGTGCCAACTACGAGTCTCAACCTGTCTACACCTGCGTTGACCGCGACAACGTGGACCACAAAAACGTGACCAGCCGGCAGGATGAGGAAGAAACGACGCTTTCCAGCGTCATGTGAGAGAACCCACAGCCATAATCAGGGCCACACACGAAATGGCTTCAGGAGCCACGCTCACGTTTTAATTCTGCGTGCTAACTACCGTTAGTCAATTGAGGTTCAGTGGCTCCTCTGTGGGCATACCAGACAGTTAGTTGTATATGGACATATATATGTATATCTGAAATAAGTATTCATGCGGCTGTGTGAGTTTGCAGGTGAAGGGATTAATATAAATATATAAATGTATAAATATATATACATATACCTACATTAATCCGTTCACCCACGAACTCACACGGCTGCATGAATACTTATTTTTAAGTATATATATGTACAAACACGTATATCTATATGCATATACACGTATGTATACTTATACATACAAATACGTACATATATATGTATACACACGTGTGTATATATAATTATAGATGTATACACATAAACTTATGTATGTTTCTATGCCTACATATTTATGTACACGCATATATACATATATGCATAAATGTATATATATGCATACAGGTATATGTATAGATCTATGCATGTATATGCGTATATGTGTATACATATACATATGTATGTGTACATATATGTATAAAAATGTATATATTCACATGTATATGCATATAAACATATCTATATGATTATATATATGTATATATATTTATATACATGTAATCCTATATATATAGTTAGATGAACATACATATAGATGCATATATATATGCATACCTTTATATATGTGCACATACATACGAATGTGTGTATATCATTATACCTATATGTGCTTTCCTTCACCCCGTCTAGGATAACCAGTTGCCCAATGGGGAGATTGCGCTTCAATGTCATTCGGTGTATTATTACTCTACACGAATTTTTCCGTGGGTGCGAAAAGAAGTAGGTACCCGAAAGCGCCCCCGAACCTTAACACAAAGAAATGAGCAACCGCCGCCAACTTCAGTTGGTTGAAGGCCACCCAGTTTGATTCGATGTGTTCAGTGAGTGACGCACGGAAATAGAAGACGACGGATTTCTGTGGTTCTCTTTTCCCCATGCGAGGAATCTCTGTGCTGGAGAAATAGTTACAAATTGCAAAATTGCTTGATGGTATCGGAGGTCTAAGTTGAAGAGTGAACAGATTCCTACATACCTTTATTACACACGCAGGTCTATATTTGGACGAGTGTGCGTAATTAGGCGTGAGCTGCTCGACGGACGAACATACACACCTGGCCGTGCGCACGACAGTATGTCAGGACACAGAATGAGTGTCAGAGTAGTGATCCGGACGGATTTTGAACACAACCACCGTCGTGGCATTAACGATATGTTCTGGAAGATTTCCAGGCTGTGCAGACCCAGGCGTAGAAGAAACGGTGTCATATCTCAAGTATGCCGTGGTGACGTTTTAATTTCGAAGAATGCCCTCTAAACGAGCTAGCGTTCGCAGAAAGCGGCACAGATCTGCACATATGGTTAGGCGCCCTCAGAATCACTAACGCCGGTGTTAGCTTACACCTCTGTATGTGGCGTTCCAGGGAGAAGAAATTTAGTTCGTGAAGCCGTTCAAGGTGGCGTCTCGCACCGGCTATTTTCGTCGCGCGCCTCTTAACCATCTTCAAAGTAAGTTCTTCCCTCTGTAATTGAGAAGACCAAATCAGGGCCTCTTGTTCGAGGTAAACGGGGGAAATCTGTTGTACAGGTTATTCGAAGGTGTTTGCTCTCAAGTTTCAAACACATGCTCCAGAGGCTCTAGTGCATTAAAGGCGTTCTTGGCACTGGCCTCCAAACTGAGAGAACTCAAGGGATTGTGTGTCACAATGGTGTCGGCGTCCTTTTCTCTGCCCGTAACTTGGAGCGTTACTTTGCTGAGGTATTACGGTGAATTATCCTCATACTTACCTTCACACTTGCTGGTACTGGACTCCATGAATTTCGGTTTGGATCACTTAAAAAGTGCACTACTATCAGTCTGTGAAGTGTTCGTGTCAGAGATATCAAGCACGACGCGGCGGGTTTTAATGTCCTTGTTAAACAGCATCAGTGGAGACGATGCTTCGGGTTTTAGATCGTTGATGAAGATAGAGAGAAGTAGCGGCCCCCAGGACGGAGCTCTACAGGACTTCGCTGGAACTGAGTCTGGCAAAGGATACGGAGTAGTCCACCCGCAAACGATAGTAACGGTTTGTTAGATAGGATTAGGATCAGAGGAGACGGTTGCTCTTGAAACCACAGTAATGCATCTTGTCGAGTAAAACAGAATGATCCATCTAATCAAAAGCCTTTACAAGGTGAAGATAGGTAACATCATCCCCGTCATCATTGTTGGCTGCAGTGGTTTACCGTTCTACAGTCAACGGCAGATTCATAGCACATAAACGGCCAAGGAGGAGTTCGAGTTGTTTGCTTTGGAAGTAAGCTTGTGTTAGAAGATGTCTAGATAGTGAATCGTAGACTAGCGTTTCGGGGACAGTGGACATACAGTTGAGGAGGGCAGTCAGGCAATAGTTGCCGGGGTGAGTGCGCTACTCACTGGTAAGGATAGGATTGATATCCGCCGATTTTCTGCGGCAACTGACTGTGTAAATACGACACTTAGCGAGACAGTTAACTGTGCAGCCCCATGTGCAAGGAATTATGTGGATATACAGTCTGACCTGGCATATGAGTTTATTACCTCGAAAGAATAAACTCATATCCCAAAACTTCAGACGAACCGACTTTCGAAAGATGCGGTAACACCTATCTCAAGCCAACCAGTTAACACTTGGCTAGTTTAACACGGTAAGGGAAAATTGGGAACATATTGTGTTACATGTGAAACCCGTGGTAAACGGTTGAATACAACTCACGTTCCACGCCCGGCCTGTTGATCGTCCCTGCCCAAACCTTTGAACAAGCTTCTAGTAAGAATGACGCGGCCTTTGCCGTATGCGTTTATTTCCAGGAAGACGGTGCCTCAAATCTAATACAATAATCCTACCGTAATCATTGCAACCACACGCATCAACTGCAAATTTCACAGAGTATCATTCGTGATACTCACTGCTGGCTGCCCCAAATGGTTGTACTCTTGCCAGTCGAGACCACGGCGTCATTTCTCTTATCTACATGAATTGGGATGGAACCAGATTCAGTGACGTTAGATTGGTTGCCCCGATACAACGCGTGTCAAAACTGTCGGAGAACAAATTAGACGAGTTCGTAGGGGACTACCTAAGCACACACTGTCGGTATCGCAGCAGTAAGGTTTCAGAAACGGTCACTCATGCGCGTCCAACTAAATGATTGCCGTTGACCTGCAGACAGAAGCTGTCCAAAGAACGCCTCTCGGCTGATGCCGTGTTCTTAGTTCTCATGGGTACATTTGTCAAAGGCAATCGCAGTATACTGCTAAACGAAACGCCACCTGCGCAAGTCTGATAGGCTAACTCTAGAAAGCCTTCAACGTAAATTTACGAAAAGCTTATTGTGTTATCCATCTTCTCTGAGCTACACGGAACGCTGTCAGACGCTGACGCTCGACCTTCTTTGGTTGCGACGACTCAATCCTAATCATCCATAACCTTGCTTGACCTTGTGAAATCTGGTATATGGCAATAAATTCACCGTCAGCTTCACGACTCGCTCACAACACAGGTCGAAGTAAAACCTCAAAAACAAGGACTTCACATTGGCAGCTCTTAAATTCCGGAAAAACTACGTTCAAATTTTCTTTCTAGTAAAATATTCTTACATTTGAAACAAACTCCCGTATGCAATTACAGCCAGTAGAAGTATATATGTCAATTCAAACGAAGCTTAGAAACTTTCCTGACAATAACGAACGTCATGTCCATTTTCAAGTTCTACCTGTCTGAGGACGTTATGTTTGAAAATATCTGACGGAAAACCCTCTGTGTTGCGTGATGTTACGTCACGCACCCCTTGAACTGTTCAGAACTATTAATTTCGGGGCAGATCATGTACTTTTACACTTGTCAGCGAACAAGAAGACATGTCTATAGTCAACACGTGTAGGTCTCAATATACACATGCCCACTGGTAATAACCCAATCATCCGGGTACGCCATTACCCCGTACTTATTGATAGCTTGTGTGTCTGTGCTGTAAACCACCATGCAAAAGCTGAGCATGCCAAAATTGTTGGGGATAAACCCAACCTGTTTCTCTCACGATCACATAATAACCTTGCGTCGCCATTCTTTGACTTTCTCTCCCTGGCAACCTCTCGGTATTGTCGAACAGCCTTCTTATCTTATATACCGGCCGTAAAGAGATGATCGACATCTAAATTCGGCAGTAATCGTATACCAGAAGAAGCTGATAATCGATCTCTTTTCGCGTTATTCGATGACAGCTGTTCGCACATAATGTATGTTTCATCAAATGACACAATGCTATCGATGTCACATAAAAGGTTATGCCAAAATATCACGTTCCGTTGGTCGTCATAGCACACACAGTCCGTTATACGTTCTCCCGTTTATCGTGTGGTTTTGCTTTTTATTCTTGGTTTCATTGATGTATCCCGCGCAAGAAAACATTCCATCCCGTCAACACACTCAAACTCCAGCAACCGTTGAGCATAACGCAAGGTCCTCAAAATTCTTTGGAATTTGAACGAAGAATGAAGCCCGGTTGAGAGGTTCATCCGTTCCCCGCAAAAGTATTTATGTTCCCATCTCCCCCTATCATCACAAAATTTTCTGCACACTTTTCCGGGACTATATGTATGGGATAATGATCAAATTCTTCGCTGGTACACACTTTCCACTCTCCACGCTCCTCTATTTTGACACGACCTTGGGCACCAAGCCAGTGATCACTTTGTAGAGTCCTAATTGATGTAACAAACCAACTGTTTTGTCGATTTTTTCAGGTTTCAATTACTGTCGTCTCAAAAGTGTGTATCTCAAAACTTTCTTCTTAAACTTAGATTTTCCCCTTACATAATGTCTGTCTTGTTGCTCTATTCACATAGCTGTCTCACTGTGCAATTAACGCTTGTGGTGTTCAAATGTGTATACGCTCAAAAATCTGCATATTGGTCACGCTCTCCTGAGCGTGCTTCTCCCAAATGCGTCGAGAAATATACCTATATTATTATTACTGTGATAATCCGGGCTTAGGCGGTCAGGCCTGTTTGTGGTTCAAACAATGACTATCCTGCCGCATATATACACTTGGAGCCAACGCAGTGATGGTCAGGCTCCTCCGTCCCACAACTGGTGTGCCACGAGGCTTACGCTGGATCCCCTATTATTCTTGGCTCACTTTAACGATCTTCCGGCTGTAACTTACCTGTTATAATATATGCCGGTTATATAAAGCTTTGGCTGGTTCCACACATCTTAGAAGGCCGAAGACTTCCACGGAGACCAGGATGATCTTCGTCTATTATCTGTGGAAGATCGGCTGTCACTTAACACGTCCAAATCGAAGGCTACTTACGTTTGTCGTCACAGTATCATCAACAGCATCAGTGGCGCTGATCCAGCCACCGTCTACGATGGGCGTTACCTAGATATCGTTGTTACATCACCATGTTACGTCATGCTGTTGGCGAAGAAAGCCAGTAACAAGTCAACAGTATTCATTAGGTTTCTTATGCGTTCTCTTACATCAATAACACACTGGTGGGGCAGATACTGGAAGTTAATATTCACACATGTGCACCGCACTGGTAGAACCACGAAACCGCTTCAGAGCTATCCAGAGGAGGGCCACTAAAGAGTTGAGTCTATTTTTCTTATCGCACAAAGACTGTCTGTCGTAGGTGAAAATACTTCTCCCGGCTCATGAGCGTTTGATAGGCGAACTTATGCTGACATGCGAAATCCTATAACCCCAGAATCACCCCCAACGTAACTGATTTTGCAGTCGCCGAAATAGTAAGCATCTGGAGCCAACAGTACCGGGAAGTAGTAGCCTGTTATGTGGACTGCACAATATGGGTGCTGGAGTCTGTTCGATATGGAGTGCACTGCCGGCAGCAGCTGTCCTGGCACCGCGTCAGTCGATACTTTCAATAACCATTTAGAAGACTAGATTATTCCGAGGTGACCATTGGCAGTCAGGCGCATACGGCCCCGTGTGTCTTAATTGTTGTCCTCCCCTTCCTCTCTAGTTTTTTATTTATTTCTTCTTTCTCTGTAGAGCTTTCTCTTATATCATTCCTCTGGTATACATTTAAAAAGAGTGTGATTGGCATGAGCGATCGACCACTGTTAGTTGCTTCAACGCTCGGCACACCTCAAATACTTTCAGTATTTCAGCGGTTCACGTCTTCGGTTCAGAGAGACAACAGTCGGATCGTCAGGCCGCAAACGAATTTGCCGTGAAACCACAGATTCCTTGCCAGTGGTTCCTACCGGAATGCTTTGAGGCAGAGATAATATACAAATACTAGAGCCCCCCGCTCCAAAAAACTAGGGGAATCACTAAAACCAGTGAGGGCAATAGGTTCGACAGGCTGGCTGCACATCCACAGTTCTTTAGTTGCCGATGTCAGGTAGATCTCTTCTCCCAAAGGTAATCTCAAAGGTGCATGGCAAATAATTTATGTAAACAGCGGACTGTGACCATGTGGCTTTATTTGTAACCACACAACATCACGCGAGGGGAGGGAATATTGCCTCTGTATATAAGTAGAATAGGCAGTCTAAGACCTGCGTAGATATCGACCGTTCTCATATATTCTGTTTTGTAGTTACCAAGGCGAACGAAGTAGCCAGGAATATATTCCATTTTCATTTATCCATGGTTTTGGCAGTGTTTTGATGAGAGCCACAGTGTGAGGAAGCTTATCTCGTGGCGTCTCTGCTAGTTCTTGATATTTGATCAGCAGGCAAAGAGAGATGTCACAACTACAACTTAAGGTCATTTCATCATATGGTGACCCCAAAAAGGAAACAGAAAGAGTGGGAAGTCGAGCCATTCTCCCCATAAGAGTGGGAAGGGTTAGGTAATGATATTGTGTAGTGTGTGTCGGGCTCTCTGTGTCAGGTCATCTTTTAAAGCGTTCCCGAGTGGTCACAGCTAGGCTCCTACTTCTGCGACACCGTGAAAACCTCCGCGTAAGTGCGATGGGGCTGATTAGGTTAATTGGATTGAACATCTACATGGTCAGTTTGAGTGCCGTCCTTGTTGTCTTCCCCTATAACTTCTCTTCTTGATTGTTGCGTGTGTGCCCCGCTTCACGATTGTGGTCTGTACTGGCGGTACTTGGAGAACGTGGATCTGTCTTGCGGCATTCGGCGACGGCGCCTTCGCAAGAAACCCGTCATAGGTCGTGCTTTGTGGTTGGCATAGCTTTTCACTTTCCGCCATGCTAGAACCTGCCTGAAAAGAGTTCAGTCATGCGATTATCCTGCACGCTGACTGTCTCAGAAACTCTCCTGTTACCTTCCAAATAACAGTGTCATTCAGTCTTGCGAGTAAATTATGAAGGGGTTTATAGTGACGGCTGAATTTATCTGCAGCGAGAGGCCGAAGCTGTGTGCTCATCACTTTCCGAAATGACAAGAAGTACTCTGTCAGCATCTACTCAGGAATGAGGGCGCGAACTTTGTAAAGGGGGAAAAACACTGCAGAAAGGCTTACTGTAGGAGTATAAATGTTTTTGAAACTGACAGAATATGTATGCATGGGGGTCACGTTGGACGGTTAAAATGACACTCACAGGCGCCGTGCATGTCATCGATGACGAAGGCCCCGCCATCATGTTGCACAAGAAACTGCCATGTTCAAGGTGATTACTATAGAACCACTCACTTTGCACTCAGCTACTGTTTGAAAATGGAGTCATGCGATTCACCCGTTCAAATGCTTTCGAACGAGATGACTTGTGAACGTGGTCATTCAATAAAGAATGCTCTTGATACACAGGTCAACATCGACGGTCGCACCCGTAGGTCGTTTGAATTACGAATTATCGCGTCAGCCAATCGCTGTGGATCCACATCCTATCAATGGCAACGTTTGGGAAGTCTCTAAGGTGCGTCTTTATTAAACGTCCTTTGGGAGCGTACAGCCTATTATTTGTGCGACTGCCGTAGCGGACAACATCGCTTTGTGCATGAATGGCCCACTTCGGCTTTATCCACAGCCGATGACACAACAAATAATCCATAAACTTCCTGTCCGTTTGACGGACGATATTCAAGTCACGTTTGAACCTGCGATAAACGATGCAGTGGTGCAACTTACTTTTTCTCATTGTCTACCGTAGCCATTCGGTTAAACAGAAAACTATTTTGAAAAGGGTTCGTCTTTTGTTGAACGCGGTAGATGAATTTCATCCACCTACATGTTTATGAACGGACTCACGTACACGAAACAAGACATCATGATGTCGCAGACAAACAACGCACGCACTGTCCTCATTTGCGAGGCCATTTTGTTCATTACAAACGTCTTTTTCGCTCACTCATCCTTTCTCGAATAACTCCGAACGGCCTCCGTAGTGATGTATACTTCTCACTACAAGCGTACCCGTACATCACTGGTCAGTCGTGTTCCATATCATTTGTTACTAGAACTGATATAATTTCCGGCTTGGGAAGCATGGAGAAACGTCTGATGACAAACTTTTGCCTGTTTGTCCCGTGGAGGGAATCCACATTCACAACATGCAGGAAACGTTGGAATAGCTTAAGTTGCGTTCGCTGGGCAAAGCAGATATGCGTGTATCCGTTGTTTTTATCCCGCATGGTGCACACCACGCCTACCGCACTGATTACCGACAGCACTTCCTCGAAGTTCTCCAGTGTCCCGTTACCATTCTTACACAACAAACTCACTGGACATTGCAGGCTTCAACTTTCGGTGGATGTTTTTAGCGTCAGCGATCGTTATAAGTTCCCCGCAAACATCCGCTGCATATTGTTTAGTGTCAATAGTTGGTGTATTTTACTGGAGCAGGTTTCTGCATTCGTTTAATTTACTGATGGTGAGTCAGCGACTTGTAGGATGAGACTAACATACCAGACGACTGAGGGGGTGGTCGTGCCCTAACTGGAACACAACCAGACAGACATTTCGTCGGACTTAATGAAATCGTGAAGTGCAACATGTGTCGCGAGAACTGGATTTTTGAAACTAACGACAGACTACCCGCTAGACACGTAGCAAACTTCTGCATACGTTCCTACGCTCCTTATGGTTCATACAGCGATAATGAATCCAGATGGTTTCCATGGAAACACGCCAACTTACCTTATGATACTTCAGAATTGTTTTTGACCCAAAACTCGTCCCACGGATATAAATAACGCACACATCCTCCATTTACCTCTGAAGGTGCGGAATTCACGAGTCCCGAATATTGTCCTGAAAGCTGCAGTTTCCTGAATATATAATGTATCTTGATTCAATGAGAAATGACTGCATCGTCGTGTGTATAGATATACATTATTTTGGCAGCCATATATAATAACATTGCTACACGCAAGCAACCACAGTGACATCTATACCGATTTTTGAAAATAACACACGATGAGGTCTTTTTAAATTAACGGCCAGTTAAAACAAACGCATGTGAGCCCATGACAGTTTTCGACGATTTCAATTCCTTAACCATGTACCAAGATGATAAACCGGAATATGCAGTGAAATAATTTTGCCATCTACGATAACTGAATAAATTACGGTCCACGACTAGCACTTAAGCTCCTTCAGTGTGCCATTGGTCGGAAACCTCGGAAGACTGTGGAGGGGTCTCCGAGACTGTAATAGGTTTTTTTGAACTAAGAAGCTAGCAACTTTCGCCATTCAACCCATCTATCTCGGGACAAGCTTTCAACGTCTGGAAAGCAACGTTTCTGCTCGGTTGTTACCGAAATAGTCTCATCTAGACCCAGTAACTGGAATAGGGTTATCGTTATGATCTTTATAACTTCGACTTTTTTGGCTCTCACCCAGTCCCCGGGGACAACGTAATCGCAGAACTTTGGCGTCAGGGTGGCCAGAATTGGCCTAGTATTTGTTACAAATGTTCCCCATGTTATCAAGCAAGTGCTGCATTCACCGCTTTCTTTTGGATCTTATGCCACACCCCTCACTGAATGCTCTGACTGTTTTATGGCTTCCTCATCGGCTGCCAACAGTGGGCATGTGGCACAGTGCTCGTTGACCCCGAGTAGCGTCCCCTGTGCGCGGATTGCTACAGAAGTCAGTGTCTTGTACAGCGGCTTGCAGAGTTGCATAGGATGTTCCTCCGGTGCTTTGGTGATTCGTGTCTCAGCGTCAAAACCAGCTTCTGTGGGTTGCTGAAAGTGAATGATTCCCTACACCGCAATGTACTTCAAAATGTACATGTCACACAAGCAAATTTAAAACAGCTTAGCGCTGATGCGGAGTATTGATCTACTGTAAGTCGTGTGCAGTTGATATGGAGCCACTGATGGCAAGAATCGCGCTCCATCCTGCGGTGTACCTTAGAACAACAGCTCGTACGGTCACATGAACAAGTGGGGGTTTTCTCTATTACAAAAGGTTTTCAAGCAAAAATATCAACGGTTGATCCTCGAAATCAGACGGTAAGTCTCGGCCGAGGGTTAAGAAGTGGTGAAGAAACCATAACAGTAGGATCGGGTATTCCATTTTTAAATTGATACAAATAAGCTGAGTGAACTGAGCCGTCAATTTCCATAATATGAACGTGGCAGCCGTTTATGAACCGTCAATAAGGCGGATTTATCCGAAAAAAGACTAAATTCAAAATATATTTTCATTACATACTGAGTTAATTTGACATAGTTGCGAACGTCCGCCATCGGATACACTGTGGCGAGGTGGTACTGGGGGACGACAGTACATTGTTCAAAATCTGAGGGGGAGAGGGCAAAGAAATTGTGCAATGAGATAAGAGTGCCCGCAGATTAGCCGATTGGCTGTGAAGTGGGCAAGTGTGTGGGTTAGTGTTCCTTTTTCTGGAGTGTGAAAAAGAAACGACACTTTCCTATAAACCTCTGAAGTGCAGCGAAATTTGCGTAGCAAAATGCTCCAGACTCATTCCAATCTTTGTGGCAGTTTCAGATCTAGCGGAAACCCTACCAACTTTGAGCCCAAACTCCCGGTTTATCTGTCTGTTGTTACGGTTCTCAAGTCAGACCACCGTTGCGAGGGGACACCTGCTCTCAAATGTAACAAGCATTTGCTTTTGTGCACTTTTAGCTGCATTGGTCAGCAAGAACTCAAGTTACTACTCCACAACCGCACATGATAGGACCTCATTCATCTGCAATTTCTTCGATCTCCGCGTCCATGGCTTCACTCCCATCGATGTAGTAAGCAACTGCATTTTGTCCTCTATTCCCTAAGGAGCTTTTCACTATGCCACTCGACCTCAGTATTGTTCAACGCCCAGCAACAAATTTAGAATTTTTGTTCGTGTTTTTGCATGCCAATCAAACAGCGAATGGTGCGAATTATCCTTCGGTGTATGGGTCCCAGAAACCACAGATCTTAGATGACTATTAAAGGTGGAGTCAGTGTGTGCATTATGTGCACTGAATCTGTGCATGAACTCTGAGCAACATGGATCGTGTTGTCATGATTGTTAGTGCCAGACCTGCAGGGTATGCGAACCTCAAGTCGCGCCTTATAAAACGTTAACTCTACATAGTTGGTTGCACCGTTTATATTTGCATTAAGTACAATACAGGATTTAACGTAACCACAAATGAAGATTGTCCCATTAATGATACTGTTTACAACTATATGTCTTCTGTTACAACGTATGACGCTCAGTCACGAACCGAACATTCGACGATAACACTATCGTTAGAAGAATGGTCAGCTTACTCACGTCGTGGAGATTCTAAGACCTACGCAATCGACTGAGAGATTGAGAGCTGCAATAAGAGCCACTGAAGCCCATCGGACAGCCAGTAAGGCCGAGGTGGTTACTTTCGTCGGCATCGGCCAGAACTACCCAAGATCACTAATAAAGTTTCCGCCGTTTATCTCTTGAAGTGGGGGTGTCGCATTGCGGCAAAGAACTCGATGGAGTTAAACCACCTGTTTTGGACAGCCAGCCAGCCAACCACAGATCCATGGCTCTCGGTAGTGAACAGAAACGACACGGAAAGTGATGGTAAGAACAGCATCAGAAAGGCTTGTGTTCAGTTTGCCACTGGCCTAAACATCAGATTCCCTTGGGACCCACGGATTGTGATTGTTTCTAACCATGCAGATTAGTTGACGCTATCACTGGTGAAGCGCGAACACCATGACTGCCAACTATGGTCATAAACCTGTGTTGCCGCAAGTTTGGAGAAAGTATGCAAGTTGATGAGACTCCAACAGATTTTGCAGCTTATCCGTTAACTAAAGACAACTCTCGAGGACGTTCAGTATACTGAACTAGAGCGCACAAGAGCATACCGGCTCCAAGGCTCTGTTATGGTGCATGTACGCCTGAACCTTAACCTTCCATATCTGGAAATAATCAAGGGATACAGGGTTGAGAAACACCTGTCACAATTCCGACCGAAGTCCATCCATGCGTGTGGTACCAGGAGCGCCTAATGTAACGACCCCTCCCACTGGCGATATAGTAGATAGAAGCTTTTGCAAAAGGAGTCATCTTTACCAGAGCAGGGCGAATGCCAAGTCCCGGACCTCTAGACGGGCGGAAGCTGCCGGAAGTATAATTTTTTATAGCTCACGTGTCCTCCTTGGTTCTGAATGCAAGACACCTCCATAGTTCAAACGTGTCCAAGGAAATTAGCGTTCACAGAAGGCTTCCCGGAATACAGAGGCAACCTAGGAGATCGACACACAGTTCTATTTCTAGAAGCAATAAATGGCGTCTCGGCAGATAGTCACCTTCTTGGAGAAGTCTTTTCAGCGAACGTGCTCTCACTGGCTCCTCTTCAGTCGGCCGCAGCCCATTTGTGACCTAATTCTCAGCTGCACTAGTAGTAGCCGCCCCTCCAATGGTCACCATACTAGGCAGTGGTGTAGTGGCACCTGGAGCATTTTTAATTGACCAGAGTGATCGAAGCCGCAAATACACTGGCTCTAAACTTTGACAAAAAGCTTCCGGAGCCGAAGCTCCTCCATGATTCAGAGAAAATTGGGGTTATGAAATTCAACTAGACATGGTTCCCTCCAGACATAATAATCTTAAACATAAGACGACCGAACACGAATGTTTTGCGGAAGAATGGGAGTGGTAACCCGGGTGGTGTGGTTTTACTCCACATGTCTAATCGTATAGGCCACGCGGAGTTAGACGGTCTGACGTTCCGTCTAGTACTCGATCTCTTCCGGTCGCGCGCCCTCCCTTAACTATTGTATGCCGCCAAACCGTAAGCAGTAAAGTGCACGACGGCAATCTGGCCGCCGATTCACAGTCCTCGACTTATCCCCAGGTCGCATTTTGATAATAGGTTTCCAAGGCGTCCGGAAACTGGTATCGAAGCTCTGCAAGTCCATTTTAGTCAGGGATTTTCTGCAATGTTGTTCCTTCACACCATAACGGAACTGGTCTTATAGAAAATTGCAGTGAGATCACCCTCGATGATCTGAAGTCACAAACTTCTTGTAACATGAGGATTGCGTTACTAGTACCGTCGTGACTTTCCACGCTAACATGTGAATGCAAATTTACCACAAACTAATAAAACAAAAATTAGTGTGCCGGCGTGGTTACAAAAGCTTCATATAATGAAACCGCAAGTTTTTCAGCGCTGTAGGCCAAATTTCACGGAACAGCAATGTTCCGGCCATTGCCACCGGAAGCGCCTCCCAGCCATTCTGAGGCTTGTTTAGATTCTGAAGTTCGATCTGAGTTTTCGTTGGCACTGGTTTATTTTAGCGGCTGTAGTGCAGCTGTGCTAAAGGCTCTCTCACGTTCACCTCCCTAAAATCCTTACTAGCTGCATTGAAGTCTGCCTGTTGTACGGTGAGCTAAGCGGTGAATGAAGCTTGTTCACAGACCCGCCCTCTTCTTATCACTACCTCCGACCAGCCTCAGCATAAAGCTGGGGGTGCAGACCAAACAGCACCGGTCTGGCTTCGTAGTAAAATATGCTAGGCCTCCGCACTTGGTGCCAGAAAATTATACCGTCTAGTTTGAGCCTAATTCTCATTGACGAATCTGGTTCACCGGAGAATTTCAGCGCCAAACAGCCTGTAGTTTGCAACAGCCATAGGTTGAATGCAACCACCTTTATTCACGGCTGTTCTGAGGTGGTGGTTGATTCTCGCAAGGTACGTGACAACCCTAAAGGGGATTATGTAGATAAGAACTCTCACATTTTGAAGTCTTTTGGAAATTTTCGACTTCAAACTCCGCGAAAGTGTTTCAGCAGTGAATTGAGGCTACCACTGACACGGTTGACAACTGTGAGAACAACAAAAGTAATCGACTATCTTATGGTATCCTAGATGTGCAAGAGCACCTATTTTTGACTGGGATTATGCCTGGATGTAACCCAACTTGACCTAGACTTCGGGCACCCGGGTCAATATGGGATTATAGAAAAGTGTCATAGGGCCGGTCATAGTGATTAATTGAAATCAAAATCCTTCTTGATATCCTAGTTAAGACTAAATTCCAAGTCCATCCCAAACACTTAGTCAAAACCGCTCCGGTGTAACCACTCACTCGCGGGCTACTCAAAGATTCTGACCTGGCTGACAAGAACCGGGAGGCAGCGGAATTCATTGCCGATACGCTTGAAAAGTTGTTCCTGAAAAGCGCCACCGAATTCACTCCGTCGGTTCATTGTGGAACCCCCACGTTTAGTGGACTCTCTATCTACAAAGAAGTGTGCTCCAGTCCTTCAGTCGCTCTTGCTAAACCTAATACGGTGAACGCTAACAAGTCTGATATACGCAGAGCATACAAATTTTCGACGGTCACTAGAGACCACAGAGACAAATCAGGCTGTAATCAGATCTCGATATGCTTCACAACTGGTGTACTTTTCATAACATACCGGTAAACACTGCAAAATGTAGTCTTGAGGCTTTATTATAACAGTGAAACCGGATATCACCTTCATAAGGTGAGAATGCAATTCTTAACAGGGGAAGAAATAACGGTTGATGGCCACCTAAATTCTAACTCTTCGTCAACTTCAGAAAGATGGTACATAGGTCTGCTAATGTCTTCTAGTTCATCAAGTACAGTCTAGGACACTTCTTCTCAGAAAATCTTTCTCCCATTTATTACACGCTATTTCGTCCACAGCTAGAAGTTACTAATCAAGCCTGTTCGCCTCATCTCCGCAAGGATGTATAGCCGCCTGGAAAATCTCACTGCAGTGTTTTCAAAACGAGTAAAAATTCATAAATACCTGAGCTACCACCGCCGGATTTAAGGTGTGAACCTTACTAACCTGAATTTTCGAAGAAATGAGGGAGTGGCTTACTCGCCCACGACATGCGAACAGATATGGGACACCCTTGATGTTTGGTCCAACTGAGAACTAGCCAGGTGAATGGAACAGGGAATAGTTTCTGTCTTCAGTACCAGCACCACCGTCTGCTTCATCGGCGTCAATCATCCGCAATCCATGCGGCCCCTTTCGGGGAAAGCCTGTCAGAAGGGGTCCTTTAAGCTCCAACAGTTGGCGCCTTCAAGTAATGGCTAGGTAACTATCATATGAAAACCATAGATATTCCCAGTCCCTCTGTTCTGAGAGCAAACGTCCGACAAAAATGACAGTCAGCGTAGAATGAACCTCACACGTCAGTTTGGCTTGCTTCTTGTAATGTGCCCGTTTGCTTCCTGTGTTTGATAAATACCAGTTCGTCTGTACGTTCTGCTGGTGAACGTGTTTGCGATAACCCGACGTAGCTAACACGACTCTCACACCACGTCTTTCCTACTGTGCATCAATTCACCAATCAACTCTCTGTTTGTGTCCCAGCTCAACCGAATGTCTACAAACCTCCCTAACCATATGAACATTTTCCCGGCGTGAATGCTCACGTAAACACACCACCCGGTCACACGCTAGTTACTTAGACTAGGCTACTGTGAATTCACTCCAACCTCACTCTTTCATAGTGAATCACACCATTCAAACCTCCCCACCACGTTCAAACACTTAGTTCCACCACCCCACCCTGCTGTTATAACACCTTTGCAGTATTCCTTACCATAGCCTCAGACAAAAGTGACAACCCATGGCGAGAGGGTGCATCAGTACCAACTGGACTGGATCACAACGTAGCTCTAACTTCAAAACAGGTACTCCCTCTGCTACCGTATCAATCTGCGAACAGTTTTTAGGAGTTGACCACAACGTGATTAATTCCACGTTTGCTTGCTAGCCGCAGGTAAAATACAAGTAAGAGCAATGAAGTACAGCATGACATGAAACGGTTCTACGTACACAAATAAAACTAAGAATTGGCGTCTCTAGCATCCATGGCGTTCTGATACCGGTGTCGTACGCAGATGAGTGCTTCTACCTGCAGTCATTTCAAAGCGCACACCCTATGTACTGGTCCCTCGAATAAACCACCCTTGCCCCATCCGCGTCCTTGGCTCACAACACTGGTGGACCACCTAGCAACTCTTCTGTGTTGTTGAACGTCCACTTCAATCGATATATCGGATGTATAGTGCAAGTCGGTCTCAAAATCCAGTACTAGTCGTATATTAGATAAATCCATTGATCCATCTGTCTCCGTGCTATGTACTAACCGTTTGCTAGTGCTATATGTTTCATTAACTAACAGTAACTTGATAGCTCTACAAAAGCTTGGCTGATGAACTACATACTCCATCATTCTTCGTAGTTCACACGACCATTTTTCACTCACCCACTTATCACGTAGTGTTGCGCTTCATTCTCGATTCCACAATTATACCCGACTAAGTACGAACACTCAGAATTCCGTGCTGGTTGAACGGTTCTCTGGATTTAGGCAAATAGATAAGTTCTGTCCAGATGTCCGCCACAGTTGTGTAAGTACAAGTTTTCCCATCTCTCCCAACCTGAGCAGAATTTTATACACATTTATTCGACGCCGTTTACACCGGATTACTGTGAAGTCCATAGAATTTTCATTTTCGCTACCCTCAAATCACTTTTCTCTTGCATGAAATTGATTGGATTCAGTGATAAGCGGCCATGGGGTTTCTCTAGGGACCCCGGCTGCAACAGTGTATTCACGTATAACTCCGTGTATGTCTGTTATAAAAGGACTGACACGAAGTCACTGCCGTCTTCCCAAGCCAAGCAACTGATTGCACGCATTGAATGCTTGCTCTTTTCCTGAAGACCCATTTGCTATCTCATTCTGCAGGGTCGTTCAACCTATAGTCCTGTGAGCGTTGCCTGACGCACTGGAAGACTGAACATATTTTTCGCAAGAATACCGTTTGTAGACCGCGATTTCTCCAGTTATTTCACTACACACTCCGCCTTCTCACCTCGGTATCTGGCGCAGATATTAAAATAACGGAAGTCCGAGTTTTTGACTCAGTTGTTCATTTCATTCGGCCCATAGCTGGAAACTAAATTATCGTATAGTTCCGAAGTTTAACGCGGCTTGCTAGTTTGTTTGGTTCCGTATGGCAGTAGTTTTCTGTTAATCTGTGGAGGCAAAAGTACTGTAGGTATATATATGCGACAATACGGAAGTTGCTAATCACATCAGCAACTGATGGTACTGCTTTATTTTTGGGTTGCGAATTATAATGCAGCTTTCGAGGCAATTCTCGATCATCCTGAAGTTCGCATTTTCTTACAGTTCCGGGATTGCCTGTAGAAGTATACGGAGCACAGTGGTGTTACTTACGTACCTTTAAGGTCATTGAGTAGCGCGTTACTTCACAGAGGTACACAGATATAACGATGGAGACGATGAGGACACTTCACGGTAAACAGCGTCAGTCATCGGAATGGACGCCATCGACTCACGCAAACCAACGGCTGAGAAAAGCCAAAGAGAGTGTGTACCCCTCGTGCACGCAGGCTGCATTCACACACAGTGTTTATCGAATTTTGCACGTGTTCGTCCTCGGTGGCTTCTTTGGTCCAGCTATGCGTTCCCGAATAGGGTGCTGTTTGATCCACTCGTAGAGCAGGACGAGTGGGTGGAGGAGTTGTAAGTGTTCAAACATACAGTACCGTTCGGTTCACTCGTAAAGTTAAACAAATGGGTGGAGCATTTCAAGTGTTTGGGCATGAAATGCTGTTCGATATCATTCACTCAATAGGTCACTGCCGAAATTCAAGCGTGCGTCTCGCTGGAATGTTTCCACCGCAGACCGACTGATCAGATCACATCAGCTAGATGTCTCATATTTGGGACTTTTCTCGTTTAATACATATCCGTAGGCCGGCAAGACAACATGACCGTCTCAAAAGTACTTCTCGGCAGTCGCACAGGTGCCTTCTACAATCTTAATAAGGTCTTTGAGATGCACTTTCTGAGTGTTATTAGTGAATTCACCTTGACATTCGCACTAACTCTGTTGCGATAAGTTTACACTCTCGGTGGCAGCAAATTGCCACTGATGGCAAATATAACCAAGACAGTACCGCTGGCGTGCCTACTTTTGGCACATAACACCATGTTTGAACATAAAAGCTACAGTATTTTACGCGCACAGCAATTTATGATTTATTAGGTTCAAAACCTAAGATGGAGTATTTTTCCACATCTGTGACATTGAATTCCCTCAAATCCGAAAATTAATTCCACGATTCAACGTAAGCTCATGATTTCATTGATTTTTTCACTAATGGCTACGTGATTGAAATCGCGGGCATGTCTTGTTAACGCCCATGGAATATTTAAACAAAAATTCACTATCACGGAATCGAACGATTTTGGAACGTGAAACGCGGCAAAAAATTCCAACTTTATCAACTCAGAAACTACGACTATATCAAGGACGGCACAATCACTTCTGGCGCGCCCATAGAATTAAGCCATTCCTCGCTGGAACGTTTTCCCTTTTGTACCCGGGGACAATAACTTTTGAAAAGCTTAACCACTCACCGAATGAACTTGAAGGGCAATTTATTTCATTGGGCAACTCAAAGTCTTGGATCGAGATAGACAACTGCATTTTTGTGCACATACGGATGCTCAGAAGTTCTGGAAATTAAAAGTGCATACGTACATAAACGGAACATGGTATAATGTGATTCCACACACGGAAAATTAATTCCTTTGTGAAATCACATATATGCGCTTACATACACGTGCATAAAAGTAATTATATTACAATTATGTTCATACACGTGCACACAATTTTGTTATATTTATGACATAGAAATTATGCATAACATACATCATATACACATATGCATGTAAATATAGGCACCTGCTACGCAAAGTGCACGTTAATCTTTATACGTTACGTAGCAAATGGATTGTTTACATGTATGCTGGATATAAAAATTCCTAATAAAAACCATACACATGCTGGTATATATATGTATTTATACATATGTATGTGGACACACATTCACAGATGTATACCTCGGAAATATAACATTATTATAATATAACATTATTATTATTATATACGTTGAAAGTATATGCGTACACCTTAGATATACTCTGCAAATTCGTGGATATGCATACCCACACACATGCGAATTTATGAAGATTTATGTCCATATATATGGCGCATACCTCAGAGCATGCGTATATTTTATATAAATGTATATACCCGCGTATATGCATACACAAATAAAGCATTTGAATGAGCGTTCATACATATTACTATATGCAAACAGACGTACGCGCTAAACAGAATGATAAGTCTAGAGAGCAACCACTGATGGCAGACTTAGTAAACCACACCTGACCAAACGAAAATGAAAAGAATGAGCGTAGCATATAAAACCATTTTGTGGCTTACTGTGGTAGGAATCTATTCGATTCAACGCTTATCCGGACCTTGACACAACAGAAGATCTAACGTACGGACAACCTAAATGACGCGTTTGTAACGCGAAACCGAAACCAGCGAGCGCGCAAGAATTGAATTTGAGTTCTGTGAGGGGGCGTGCTGCAGTGTTGTCGGTGCTGTTTTGATTTACGTTTGTGTAATCGTATGCATGACTTACTGGGTCTTCAGTTCACGCCTCTTCATAATGTTTCTCCTTTTTACAACTGTTGTTCAAAACCCTACTTCGGAAGAACGCTGTCCCCTCGTGCGTCCACGTTGCCCGAAGGTTGGTCCGCGAAGTCACAGGCATTCAAAGTGGAGCCGGCTGACCTGTATATTACACGTTAAAGACACAGAATCAGGACTGGACAAACGGTCTCAGTGTTGTGCTTCCCGTTATTCGCCAATTAGTTTGCTTCGCATTCCACCCACTAACACGCAGTTTATGACTTTGCATATGGTAATACGATCAGCAAATGACAGGTTGTGATTCCTTGAATACCGTTGTACATTCATAAATTTGGCGCCTCAA
Source organism: Paragonimus westermani (assembly GCA_008508345.1). Taxonomy (NCBI): domain Eukaryota; kingdom Metazoa; phylum Platyhelminthes; class Trematoda; order Plagiorchiida; family Troglotrematidae; genus Paragonimus; species Paragonimus westermani. Next base: position 27,683 of record QNGE01005026.1, on the reverse strand, counting down.
CTCATGAATACGAACTGCTTATTGCCACCAGTACCAGGTCATCTCCTTATTACTTGCGTGGGAGGTCTAAATTCAAGTACGATTTCTAGGGTTATTCGAAGTCTCGGGATGTGAAGAAGGGAAACCAATCAGCTTTATTCGTTACCACTGGTGGTTGTGAATCGTATTCATTAGTGAACAACCTGACTTACTCGAACGCTCCAGCTTCGTTGACGCTCCACGAACTAGAGAAACTGCTGTTGAAGCACGTGCTTCCAGTCAATTTCCAGACCACAGAACGAGCAAAGTTTAATTCATTAGTGCGTTCACCAAGCGCGAGCTTCCGTGATTTCATTCCACAGTCGCAAAAACGAGCTGTTCGTTACAACTTTGGTGATAAGTTGGGGAGTACCTACCCGAAGGGTTGATTACTGACATCAGTGACTCTAATATTCAGCGTAGATTGCTGATCGAACAAAATGTGACTTTCCAGGAGGCCCGAGACATCTGCGAGCAGAAGGATGACGTCAATGTTGAACGTGACATTATTTCAGATGACTAATGCGCAAATTGCCACCCAAAGTCAACCAGTGAACAGGTTTTTTCATTCACCCATCATCAATCCCGGTTCAAATAGATTTAACAGGTGTTTTTTGTGCGGTAAGTTACACTTATGATCATCTTGTCATTTGTGCGGTAAATCTGGTCATATCAGGAAGGTATGTAGACTTCAGAAATTTTATCTGAGTCAAGTTAGAGAGATAAGTACCATAGAACCATCCACTACTGTTTATTCATTGCAAATGAGATCCAGAGCTGAGCAATTCATTCATAGTTGCCTCAAGTTCAAATCAGAATGTAAGTATGAATTCATTGTGAACACAGGAATTGGGGAATCCATCATTTTCAAACCGGTACTAGATCGCACGGCCTCTGATGCTGAACTAAGACCAACGACGATGGAAATACGCGAACTTATTGGTCATCCGTTGGTTCTGTTAGGTGAAGCCGATATAATGATTGTTGGTAACGATAATGAGCTGATTTCATTGCGTTTCTTGTTGGCGGAGGAAAGTCCAGCCATTTTTGGATTCAAAGCTTTGAAACAGCTGAACTGTGCTTTCACTAAATACTAGTTTCAAAAATGATCTAGGTGACGAGTACCAAGCTCAGTTACGCAACCTGATTGTTAAGTGTTCACAACTTTCAGGAGAAATGTAAGTAAAGCCAGCAATACTGGAGGTGCAATTGGGCCCGGATTCTCTGAAGCCCATAATGATAACATATGGAATGAAAGAACATGTGCATGATGCTCTCAACAGATTGAAGAAAGACGGCATAATTTCGCGGGTTAACTTATCAGCACGGAACACACCAATCGCTGTGGTTATTGAAAAAAGATGGCAAATCACCTAGGGTATGTGGTGACTATAGATTAACGCTGAATCCAGAATTAAAATATGCGCAGCAACAACTGAGGAGCCCTGCGCTGTAACAAAATTTCTTCTAAAATTGACCGGACAAACGCATACTTAAAATTCCGTTTGATTATGATTCTAAGGCGATCACAACGATTAACACCTCTTGGGGGTTATTTCAGCACACCATTTTAGCGTTTGGATTACACGTACCAGTTGGGATATTCAGGCTGCAATTGATGAAGTGATTACCGATTTACCAGAAGTAGGCGCTTGTCAAGTCGATGTAGTCATACGCTGAAAATGCAAAGGAGCTTGATAAGAGGTTTCTTTCACCTCTGGAACGGTTAATGGAAAAAAGCATTGCCATCAATTCTTTTAAGCACGTGTTTCATGTGCGAAAACTGAGTTTTCATGGTTTTACCATATGTGATAAAGGATATGAGCCGGGCCCCGACCGGTACAAAGCTTTGGTTATCATTACATCACCAAGAGACTAGGATGAGCTCTGATCAATAATGCGATATTTGCGGTACTATTCTCGTTTTATCCCAACTTTTCGACGAAAGCACAACCATTGTTTGCAGTTCAGTCAGCAGAAACATGGTCTTGGGCTCAAAAAGACGAAATCCCTCTGTGGCAATTAATGAAAGTATCGATTAAAATACCAATTTTAGCCCAATTCACCGTCAAAAGTTTCCACGCTGATCACAAATAGTGGCTTGTTAGAACAGGAAGGATATCCGATCATTTGCATATCACGTTTGTTGAACAAGGCTGAACAATGATATTCGCAAACACAAATAAGGGCGTTAGAAGTCTACTGGGCCGTCAGGAGGCTGCATAAATAGTTGTTTGGTGTTAGATTCAAAATTGTTACTGATCACCAAGCTCTACAGTATTTATTTGACCCCCACAAATCAATTGTTAAATCATCGGCGGCGATGATAGAGCGATGGAGTTCAGTTCTAACAGCGTAGACTATGCGATCGTTCATCGTCCTGGTAAACAGATTCCTCAGGCGGATTTTTTATCACGGTATCCCAGTTTTTCAGCTGCTGAGGCTTGTTTTCTTGCTTCCCCAGCAATTCCAATAAGCCCAAAGGACTTAATCAAGACGACTAGAAACTATTATGGCACGGTTATTCCCGCGATGACCAAGGGTTCGTCGTCAAATATTAAGAAGAAACACCCAGTGGTATTCCAGAACCGAGAGGAGTTGTCATTACAACCTGATGATGTGTTATGTCGGAGAGATCAATTGGTCATTCAACCATCGCTACGGAAGGAGGTATTAGAGGAATTTCATGAAGATCACCTGGTGTTTTATACTCGTCAAGGCCGCCTGTGTGCCCCACTTGTACCAAGGCTCGAGGTGTGTTCTGATTCGATGCGGCTTCAACGACCAACGGCTCACTCGCATACGCACTTCAGAATGACCCAAACGTTTGTAAATGCGACAATACAGCATGTACTTCTACTGAACCACTTTTTCTCACTACCGTTGTTATTGTTCGTGAGGCCTGTTGCTGATTGGGCTCCAGCATATATACAACCCCTGGGCGTGATGAAAATGAAATCCCTGGCTCGACAGATGTGTTGGTTACCGGGGATAAACTCGGATATCAAAAGCATTGCAATGAACTGCCACTCCTGCCTCTAAAAAATAAAGACCAGGCCTAAGAGTTGGACACCTTGGCCGAACAGCTACGTACCGCGGCAACGGTTGCACGCAGCCAATTGTGGACCACTTATGGGCAACTATCAGATTCTGGTGTTGATTGATTCGTACTCACGGTGGCCAGAGGTAATTATTACAACCTCACCTTCCACGGCTCATACCATGCGAGAATTTCGTAAATGTTCCAGTCGTGATGGCATTCAGCAGATCCTGGTGACAGACATCGGGTCAAAAGTTTGTTCTGCCGAAAGGAAACAGTAGCTTGACAGCATCGGGTGTCTTCACTTGCGTACGGTGCTTGAGCATCCGAGTTCAAACGGGGTCACAGAAAACCTAAAATTGGATGTGTTCCTCGAAAATTTTCTGCCTTAGTACAGGAACGCAGCTCATTGCACAACAAAAGAAAGTCCAGCGGTGCTGCTTGAATCAAGGAAACTAAGAGAATCACTTCAGTGTGTAGATTCAACTATGTGATATATTTTCATAAAAACGATTTGCGACCTGCTGTAGAACTGATCGTTCGCCAGCTAGGCAACAAAACGGTGAAAATTACTAATCTGCACGATGTCTCAGTACATCGGAGAAGCACCGACTGTATCCAGTTTGTAAGCTCTGAAAAATTTGCCATGGAGGACGCAGACCACCGGGCACTGCGAGAGCTCGGTGCCCCGAGAAAATCAGAGCGATTGACAACTATGAATGCAAAGGCTTCTAGAGGAGAGGAAAGTTGTGATAGAAATCCACTCGATTCGACGCTTATCCAAACTTCGACACAACAGAAGATCTCACATACGGACAAATCGAATGTCGCGTTAAAGACACAGAATCAGGACTGGACAAACGGTCTCAGTGTTGTGCTTCCCGTTATTCGCCAATTAGTTTGCTTCGCATTCCACCCACTAACACGCAGTTTATGACTTTGCATATGGTAATACGATCAGCAAATGACAGGTTGTGATTCCTTGAATACCGTTGTACATTCATAAATTTGGCGCCTCAACTCATGAATACGAACTGCTTATTGCCACCAGTACCAGGTCATCTCCTTATTACTTGCGTGGGAGGTCTAAATTCAAGTACGATTTCTAGGGTTATTCGAAGTCTATGATTGCCAATATAACAGTTAACCTGAATAGGGTCGTAGGTTCTTCCACATAGCATTGGAATATGCAGTATCTTCTTCTCCCTCCTTATTGTTGGTCACGTTGCATAGTTCAATCTGTCGCAGTTCATGCAGGTGGAAACCAATTGGGTTTTTTGTAGTTAGCACATGAGTAGTTGTACCAACCAGAGTATTGACCGCACGGTACCCAGTGTAGGTTATCTTCATCCATATCTACGCGTTCCCACTCCTTAGGGCATACCTGGAAAACTCCGCGTCTATAGGTTCTGAGGCACGCCCTTGTCCAAAACTTCCTCGAACTTTCGTTTTGAACTGTCTATAAGTAGCCTTAGCAACTCATTCAATACAGGCTGTTTTCGCGGGATCTCTGAATATCTCAGTCTCCACCATCTGCTGGACAATCTCACGACGTTCAAGCTACGAGCATCTGACCTAATTTGTCAGACGCACGCGCAATCCTGCATGTGGATTTTATTTGTTCAGTGCCCCTGGGCTCATGTGCTGTGGATTAAATTCTGTAGTTGGGGATGTAAGAGATTACTATCAAGCTTTTTCTGACCAGTGGCACGTTGTTTGTAGTAACTACCTCCAGGGCTAAATAGTAGGATACTCACCAGTCAATACTGCTGTTTATTGTTTCTAAAGCCATAGGTTCCTGAAAGACTCTCGGCTGTTTATCTGCACAACCTCCTTACCTGGGATTGAACAGTGTAATTAAAGATCAGGATGGCCAGGCAGTATCTCATTTATCCTCCACAAAGTAGCAACATGTCTACGATTAACGACTCTATTCGTACACTCTGAAGCAACGGCTATATCATGGCAAACATCCTCAGCGTTCCTGTTCATACTAGCATCAGAAATGTGCACGGGTGTACGAGCGACGGATTCGTCACATTCAGAAAACAGAATTTAAGTATCAACGAGATTTGGAGCGCCGATATTCCTCAACCAAACTGGAAAACGTTCTGTCAGTCAAAAGATACACAGCAACAATACGGCAACATGGAATCACTCATTAGGATGAAGAACAGCGGTCTCACTTGTTACTCCCTCGTAGAATGACACCGTGGAAATGCATTTTTTGTTAAGGCGCGTTTACCACGTCCTTTTCGTATAAGCCACGTTTACCACATTTGTGCCGTTATGATGCATGGCATACTGCGACATGTGTTTCAAAATCGTTGAAGGATGCTCCAGGTCCGCCAGCGGTTCAAATATTCTCATGCGCTGAGTGTTTCACTCGCACCTACGTCCATGAACCGCGCCATTGCAACGCTCTACGATGTGCTGAAAAAATTCGTACAATCTGGATCGTTCCGATACGGTACTCTTGGTGTGCTTGTTCTCGTTTTCCACACGATTGATGGTGTGTTGACCGAATAACACAGAGGCCCTGAGTTCAAACAAAGGCCAGCCGCTCGTACAAGGTGGCCAAGTCTTCATGACACACTGGTGTGCCTCATTACTTAAAAACTTCACAGCAACAAACTGCTGGACTGCCCTCCGTTTTCGGGGACAACATTATTGCTGGTCCGCTGATAAATATTATTCTTCTGATAATCACTCAAGCCTACCAACTGACGGTAACGTCCACAGACATTATGCAGTGAATAAAACAGACAAAATAAACTGGCACTTTGTGAAGAAACTTCAGGTATTGCCCCCACTGTGTTGCTAAGCGATCAAAAATGCAAGGCAGCGTTCTATGCAGGCGTTCGAAAAATACCCCATAGCTGGCAACAGTTTCTTCGGGCATCAGCGAGCAAAAAAGTAATACCCACTCCAATCGTATCTACCAGCATAGCGTGCCGTGGTATGAAATCACCACAATCTTACTCAAACGGCATCTTCTATGATAACACCTCCATATCTAGGCCAGTTAGAAAGCACTTTTAGATGCAGACATAACAAACCTTAGCACTTTTGTTCGCAGTAAAAAACTATAGTCGTTTCCCGATCCAAACAAATCTCGCGACTCAATTTTGTTACGATCATATAATTTGTTGTGTCTTGTCCGTAGATGGCCAAGTTGCATCGACGCTTCCTAATCCCATACTTTCTGCTCACATACAACCTCACTTTGTGAGCATTCTCAGAATGGTTTATCACCCCAGACATTCACTTCATCATTAATAGCCAGGTGCCTATTCCTGGGATACTTATTAGGCTTACCAACCTGAAGGTCATGTGTGTATACCGGCTTTGCCTTTTCGGTTTGATATCTACCAGTAAAATAATGAATAGCCAAAGATTTTCTACATCTGTAGTCTGCAAAACTACAATTTATTTCATATCAGTTGAATAAATTAACATTACCGTCTGAAGGATTTTGTCCGACGTGTGCAACGTACGCATTTGCACACCACACTCTGTACGGCCAGTCCGGCTACACCACTTCTTCTCTACGTTTCTTGACACTTGTATCTGTCTTCGAAGGGTTAATGAAAGAGCTTTCGCAAGTTCCTCATTTACCTTTACGCAAGTCAACCAGGTATTCTTCAGACTTCTGGTACTTCACTTCAACTATCTTTCTAGAGGTGCGTTCATTGTTCCCTATCATGCTGATTCTACATACGGAAGTGATTTACTGGTAATGGATCATTTAGACATCGTGATGTCAAACACTTTCAGGTCGACTGTACTGTCAAGTTCTTGTACATGGCCTAGGAATATCACTTTTGCCGGTTCAGTGACAAGTCACGTCATAAACATTTCATCTGTGCCCCAGTTTTTGTGTAAGAAAAAACCACTTTGTTTTTCGTCTGATGCGGTTTTGAGTGCCACCGAGTGAGCTGAAGTCCACCTCTTGCTTATTTTCTTCCTCTTGGTTGCCGTCGTTAATCCCACACTGGACAAGAACTAACTACTTATCGTGTCCTCAAACATTACTGAAAATATTCGGCTTATTCCGAAACTCCTGCCGCGAATTTCAGCTTAATATCTGTTGGAACTACGTTGCGCCTGCTCTTCAGGAAAGTTGTTTCAAATTGTAAGTAAACGACGGTCGTGCACATACCTACTTGTCCTCTACACAGGTCAAGGATCACACCGTAAAGTGTAAACGGATGTGACTACTTAGCTTTTTGCCATATTTTAGGGAACGTCAGGATCACTCCTCCCGAAGCTTTTGAGTCGAATGCCTTTTAGTTAACCGGATTGTTTCCCTCCTGTATTGTCCTATTCGGTTCTGTACCGACACAGTTAACGTATCTTACTATTATTATGTATGATGCGTATCGCCTTATTTTATGTGCATTGATTCCGCTCACCTTAGTAAACTGCTCATCACGGATATCCCGGCAGGCACTGCTCGCAACATAAGACAGGCGCGGGAACGTAAGACGCTGTACGTTGGGAAACAGAATGTGCGCACGCCGGTGGACTGGTTTTCATGGAGTCCGGCGATTTGTGCACAGGTCCAAGGCCGGGCCCAAAATACTCGGATCCAGCTAACCTGTTCATTTAAGCGTCCGGCGGCTTTCTGTTGACTTGAAAGGCAGTCACTGAAAACAGAGTGTAGCACCGCTCTAGGAAGTCACAGAAGGTAGCAAGAACAGAGTAAAATAATAATTCAGGAGAACAGAGTAAATTACTAATATGGCAGTTTCTTAAGTAGGTGGGAGTTTGATAGCACTTTAAGACGCCCCCTGGACAAGCAGCTAACAATCTGCAGTGGAAGGTCGTTCCGGTTGTTGAAAGCTTCATAAGAGAAGAACTGTGGCTTAAGGAAAGTCCGGGGTGGAAGCTTATAGAGCTTCTTGTCTTGACCTCTTCGACTGTTATCACCTAGTAAGCTGAAGAATTGCTGCACGAGTCCGGCACTAAAAAGAAAGTGTGTAAGAATTAAGTCGCCGGAGAGCCTGCGAAACCTAAGTGGATGAAGATCAAGAATTTCTAGGCGAGATTCATGAGAGAGGCACCGCGAGCCAGTGAATATTCTGGTGGCTACGCCCAAGACACGTTTAGTGGCGAGAATGTCCTTATGCAAATCGGTGTAAACGACCTGGTTGGCACACTCGGGCAGTGGTCTTATATAGACACCGTCAAGCGGTTGAAAAACGTGCTCGTCTTTGTGAGGGAAGGATGTTCGTATCATCCCAGGAGCCACAAATCCCCTCTCGGCGGTCAATTGGTGTTGGTAAGCGAAGGACAACCCAGACAATAGCCAAATTCCTAGGTAATTTTTAAGGTCAGCTCTCGCGATATCTGTAACGCCATGTGCACTGTGCGTCACGAATAGGATCCCGGGGTCTCCTCCGAGCGACATGTGCACACACTTTCTGTCGTTTAACGGGAGATTCCAGTCATCTGACCAACACTTAACACGGTCAAGCTCAATTTGTAGTGCATTGGGACCACAAGTATTCCATATTTTCAAGTCATCAGCATAAAGGACGGCGTTGCTTGAAATAAGCTCAGGGAAGTCACTGATTTATGTCAGAAACAACAGTGGACCAAGTACCGATCCTTAAGGAACTCCCGCGGGAACTGGGACAGGGAAGAAATGCCCAAACCGGTTCTTACTTTTTAAGTCGTCCTATCAAGAAAAGAAGCAATTCAGCGGATAACCTTTCTCTGGACCCCACATGCTTCTAGTGTATGTACATGAAGTCCGTTCGGGACACGTTCGAAGGCTCTGGCAAAGTCGAAGAAGATAGCGCACGAGATATGACCATTGTTTTTGCCTCCGTTAGGCTATCCATGAAGAGTAATCTATTGGTTATACATGACCCATCGAGAAGAGAGCTCATGCCAGGTCTGAGAGAAAAGGTTGTTCGAGAAGAAACGCTCAAGGATGGCGCGTTTTAACAGTCGCTCCATTATCTTGCGAAGGACGCTGGCAAGGCTGATCGGCCTATAACCCTTGGGAGAATGACGGTCGCATGCCTCAAGTATAGGTGTGAAAGTGGCCTCTTTCACTCTCTCCGGAAGAGTGCCTGTCCTGAGTTTCTGTTCAAACAGGGATGGATCGCGTCTGGTCCCATGGCACCAGAAGAAGTTCGAAAGGTCGCACCCCACCGATCGTAATGAAGCTGAGCCAATACAACAAGGCCTGTGGTTTGAGGTGAGCCCCGAAAGACAGGTGTTGTGTGCAACTTCTACTAGACAGGTGACCCAGAAGACTGTGTCACGTAAAATGGTGCTCGTTTTGTGGTTACTTATTGTACTAGTGCCCTAAAGACAGGCGGATTACACAGTGTCAGACATCGAATCTAGCCCACTCGACTCAGCCGAAGTAAGTGTGCCATATTTGTTGGTGTTTATGGTCAGATTATGTGTCACACCGATGATACAAAGTACCAGTTTTATTGTCAGCTGCCTGCCATAATCCATTCGGCGTCTGTGAGTGACCGACTGTTTGTTCCGGGTGAATTGAACGTCCGGATCGAACACGATTCGGTAGCCCGGCTAGGAGTTCTCGGAACCCAGGACATTGGTTCGTTTGTTCCACCAGTGTGCTCCTTACGAGCTGGTCATTTCAAACACCAGATTCCAGCTGGATGCGAGCAACACTAGAACGTGAACCCACCTCCAAAGCGGCTATCATCACCCGCTCAACCACATGATTGTGCGGCGGAGCGACATTCGTGAAGTGCGTTCATCTTCGAACACAATAACCGGATACATCTCAAAAGAGAATTGTTAACTGGTGGGAGTGTCGCGTTAGTGGAAATGAGAACGAAAAGATATCAGATAGAATTTATTTTGGCATCATTTTTGGAAGTGTGTATGGTGGGGTAAAATACAAGACATTTCCTAAACGGAAGTAACAGCCCACTACAAGGAATACGTCCACGGTCCACTCGAGAGGTGGATGTGTACATATGGAATCAGTAGAAAGTATACAATCTGTTGGACTCCCCATCTTTCAGAAAATCTTGAAAGATTTCAAAACGTTGTATGCGAATGCGCTTTCCAGCCGATGCGCTGATTACTGCGGGTAACCCATCCATCAAAACCACGTTGTTAGACTTGACTTCGCTGTACCCCACGTCTTCGTGAGTGAACCCACCATTTTGTTCGCTTCTATGGTAATGACGGTTGCCCGTGCATTCTCCACCACTAGACTGTCGTTCGGCAGTTGTGCATGCGGCTGTTTCACTAAGTTTTGAAAGATTTGCGGAGCGGGCATATTTAGAGATCGTACGAACCCGCGTAAGGTACTCCTGGGCAACTCAAATGGAAGCGCCAAATAGGAGCCAGCTCTCTATGCAGTCTAGCGTCTTTACACAGCTGGCTGGCTCAGTGGAAGTCGAACACAGGCTCCGATTCAGCGAAGAGAGCGGCGAAGTGAACCAGTGTTTTTCGCAACATAGATTCCACATAATTCACGTAATAATGACACCACTTTGAGCGGCAGGGTAAGTAGATGGAAGCAAAGAATTCCAAGAATTATCTGCAGATTTTTTCATTCACTATTTCTTTCAACTCCACAGGACTGATGTACAGCAGAAGCTGGCGAAATTCCGTGGCACTCGACCGGTCGCAGTCAACCACGGATCAACACTTCTCAGGGAACTCGCAGGTCAAGACATCTCTCAGCCTCATTAAACTACTGTTTAACTGGCTCATTTGAAATGGTTCGATACGAAGTCTATTTCCCATTTTGCCTGCCCTCCGTAAATTAATTGAGCGCTTCATCATTCCATGGCACTCCTTATGCATGTAATCTAGCAGGAGACACATTGCCATGTCCACATATAACCTTTTGAAAGAGGACTGGCCAACGCAATGACCTTACGGGCATCGGATCTGGAAATCGTCGTCTGTTCGTAAGTGACAGCTGCTTGGTGGGAACACCGCTTTTCGGTTAACATACTCTTCCGGTGCTGCATATTTTTTTCAAACAGTAATAATTAGTGTGGTTTTCCCACTTGATGAACAAAAGTTCTGACGGGTGCATCACCAAATGCGCAATCCAAAAAGACCTGCACATGACGGCCCTATGTTGGCAGCAAAAAACCATTCTTCAATATAATCGCTAAATCTTCACTCATGCCATCAAGTTATCCCGTGACAATAAAAGGTTCAGAAAGGCAGCAGAACAATCCCACGACAAACACTGGTGTTTTAGTGGGTGTCAAATTTTCAAGGGTAGGCCAAAAGCGTGAACGTGAACTGCTGAAATTGGCCAATTCGTCATTTTGCAGTTGAAGCTGGAGAACACCCAGGTCTTCCATCCATCGTCCACTTACTACATAAAATCAAACCCTAGTGAACGTATTTTTCACCCTCGAGGAATGTAGATACACACTCCCATGGTGTTTTTAACAGAGTACGTGCATTCAGCGGTAACTGGGGCATCACTTCCTTCAAGTGACTGGGCATAATGCCGGCTACTTTCGAAGACAGACGAGCTTTCTTAGTACTCGGGCGAACAATTTCTGTGAGCGTCCTTTTCTTGTTCGTACCGCTGACGCCATCTTAAACGGTGATGGCAACAGCATTGTATGACCCTATTACATATTTACATCCAGCATCATCGAGATATTTCTTGTCACCACTGCTGGAGTGACCGCCGAAGTGGAATACTGCAGAACGGAATCAACGGACCTTGCTTACTCGAAGGAAGACCTCTCGCAACACTTTCCATGACATAAGAAGTGGCCACAAGTGAAACTCCCTTCAAAAGTCTTTGGTGAACAACACAATGAGTCTTGCGCTGATAAAGTTGCAGAACCTGAGTAATCACCTGTACCTCCTCCATAACATAAGCAGCGGGTGCCGTAGATTTGCTTCCAAGAATTTTAGCCAAACGGTGAGCGTTTGCAAGTAAACAACTCCTCTGCCTTTCTGACGCCTTACCGTCTATTCTCCGCAAAACGAAGTAAAAAAGAAGACTGAAAATAATCGGTCAATGCCGTTGTCATTATTACGAAGTGGTTCAATAAAACAAAGTTGACATACCGGCGTAGAAGGGCCGGCACGTTTCTTTGTAAAAAAAAGTGCGTGCTATTTTCATTAACGGTTATGCTTGTTAAATAACACGCAGAAATTATGCTCACCGCGCTTTGGTGAGTGATCCAGAAGCAACACTCAAAAACCACACAGGGAACGGCTGTGTCCCAGTATGGTATTAGAGGTGGTGTAGAGTCTGGTACCCACTTGCACTAATTCCACGCACTATTCTGCATAGCTGTTGTGCTCATTGTACACAATAACTGCTTGTCTATCGTTCCACTCGATACACACTTCGTCCTCGCGCGTTTCGTCTTCTGCTTTCACGCGATCTGGGTTATTGCGGGCTAGCCGCGGCAACGTTCTTTCAGCACGCCAATGGAACCAAATTTGCTGTAATCTTTTTGAAATACGCACCAGATTTAGTGTGGCGGAATCTAGTACAGACAGCTACTGCGAGTCCTCGTATTAACCATGTAGTACTGTTGCACCAACTCTCCGGTCCACTACAGTGGTGTCGGACTTTGTACACTCGATGGATTCAATATCGGGGTTAGCTGGTGTTTTCTTCATCTCTCAATTTTCAACACTCCTTTGATAATTTACACCTTATTAACAAGAAACTCGCTTTTATGACCGTCTCTTTTTGGAACGGAATCGGTTGCACAGCAGGCTGAGTATCCAGTAAACGCCTGCTGTTTCACAGATGCGATTATTCCAGGTCCCGCCATTTGATGGATGCCTGGAACCAACGGTGCTTGGTAGCTCAGTTTGCAAGGTGATCAAGGTCCTCTACCAATTGGCTAAACCTTATTGGTACACATTTAACAATCACCGGGCGGATAGCATTTCGCGTACTTGATGCACGGCTGCGTCTTCCTAGGTAACAAGGAAATTCAGCTTTTTCGAGGACAACCCTGTGAATATCCTTGCTTTTTGTGCCTCTGTCTAGGGAGGACAGTCTTGTCCTCTATTCCCAACAATTGACTGTTGATCCTCCAGTGACCTGCAGGGACGATGATAATGAAACATCGTTACCTGTTTCTTGTTATCTCACCTCGGCTTACCCTTCGTCCATATCATCCTATTTTAGAGTTTCTTCTTGCTATTCGCTGGGGCGCATCTAGGAGTGATGAATTATCCGCTCTTTCGTATGCCGGTGATATACTTGGGGCCCTTACAGCTGAGAAGGAACTATATCGATGGATAGCTGCCGGGAGCATGTCATTCTCATCGGAGAAGACGGACTATATGCCCAGACTACTAAACTTTTTCCTAGGTGTAACTTTTTAACGTGCCGACATGTCTATGATAGAGGACGGGCTGTCTGAAGAATAAATGCGTCTGCAGCAATAGATGTTAGGTTTTCCAAGGGTGCAGCTGGGGATTTGCAGAAGACTGACGGACAGGTCTATGTTTAATAAAACTGGTTAGAGTCCCGAAGAACGCTCCTGCAGACGCTGAGAGCCTGCAACTTTTAGCCACTGAGATAATGAGATGCCAGCTGAGGTTATCCCAAACAAACCATTCGTCTGAGTTAGGTGGCTCAGCCACAAATTTGTGTTATCGGCAGACCACCTCGTTCTGTGCAATGAGCAGATGTGGCTGAATCTGTCTCAAACACTGAACGACAGTTTTATTTTAACGACCTGCTTAGGTTCCTTGAGAGACGGGTTTCGGTTTCAAGTAATCTGTGTGGTCAACTCACCGTCCACATCAGTGGAAATGACGCCGTTTACCTCCAAAGGGATTCTCAACGAATATCCCTTCCGTATGAGTGGCAAGTGAGCTACACCAGCGTGGAGTAGATGATGATTACCATGCATCTTCTGACAGACCTAATTATCCACAAAAATTGTACCCTGCACCTAATTCAAAAAGCTATTACGACTTTCACTGCCGTAATGCTGGACATGCAAGAGGTTTCTGACCGTGTGCCTCATAAGCGCCTTTTTATGAAAATAGCTTTTTTTATTATACACGACCGATTGCTTAGCTGGTTTGTTTCATAAGTTAGATGTCACATACAAACACTGGAATTAGGAGATACTTGGCCACCGCTCACACCAGTCACCAGTGGGGTGGTACAAGGAAGCATCCTGGGACCGTTACTCTGAAATTATCAACCATGGCAAACTATTTCAATCGGTCGATGACATCAAAATTGTCCACAGTTTTCCCCATGAAGATCTCAATTCCTGTTCGAGGATTTCATGTCACTGGCATCTTGGTAGCGAAATTGGCTGGAGAAGTTTTCATCCAATAAATCCAACATCGCTGCTCATGGTTGCCACGTGCAAGAGAGCTTTATAAAGCTGGATGGTCGTGGTATAGAACCTGCCGTTTCAAAGCACGACCTGGATATACGTCAATCGAGCACACAATTTTGCCGATTACACTTTTCCTGATTGCTAAGATTGGACGAACGATGTTTCACATTAAGCATTCACCATCTCCTTCCTGCTGCTCGACTACATCCTTATGAACTGTGCATACGGCCCAAGTTCGAGTACAGCAAGTATATATAGCCACATTTGAATGTCTGGTGGGGTAGGTCTGGAAAGTCTCTAACGTGCGTTTACGGAAAGTTTACCAGATTATCCATTTCTCCTAAGCCACTGAGAACGCTACCAGACATTTTCATTTGAACCTTTTCAGCCACAGCCACCCAAGGTGACCCTCGCACTCATATATAACTTAGTGTATGGCACTAGGCTCACCGCGAATTTTGCGATCTGCCTGCAACATAGCTCACAGTACTACCTCGGAAAGGAGAGGTGTGCGTTGGCGGCTTCCAATGCTCAGGAAAACTGCGTTCAAGTTTTTTCTGGTAAGACATTCTTGATTCTGGAACAAACTCTCTTATATAATTAGTCAGTGAAAATATAGGTCATTTTACGTGGAGCTCAGGAACTGTTCCAATATTGACGGGCGTCATGTCCATTTCCAACCTATGGCTGCCTGGGAGCGAGAAATTTGAAGGTGAACCTAACAGCATCTGGACGAAAACTCTCTACGCCACGTACTATCACGCTAAATAACCCTTGGATTTGCCCAAGCTGTAAATTCTGCCGCTTTATGTAGTGGTCTGGATTGTGAACCTTGTTAATGACTAGCGGAGGGTGAATCTTGTACAAGGTCGTTTCTTTCAAAACTTGAGTGTGAACAAAAAAACATTTTTAAAGACAACGCACGCACAGGTACTCATATATATATATATGCGCACGTTCGTGATAATCCGATCATCTTAATAAGTTCTTGAATCATACTCACTGATAGTCAGTTTTATGTGGTTCTTAGTCACTATGTGGAGGCCGTGCATGCTGAAGCTGTTGAACTAAAAAACAGAAATAACACATTCAACTGACGTTTGTGTACGAGTCTTGCGTTACCCTTCTGTTGTATTGTATCAGAGTCCCACCCGCTAAATGTCTTACGGAAAACAACGACTGTAGTGAGGACAAGTGACTTAGTAGGAATGCATACTGTATCGTTGCACTTACAAACAATCGGGTCATTTTAAAGCACATGGATGAGTGAGTCGTTGTTCGTTGAAGCCGCGACCAATCAGAACACACTTGGAGCCTTAGCACGAGTGGGGGGCATACAGGCGGCCTTGACGCGTATACAACACCTTCGTATGCTCTTCTCTGCTTTAAGCCCTCCCACTGTAATGAAGATGAATGATCGCACCATACCACTCACAGCATCACTTTCCGGTATCAAAGCAGGAGCATGGATCTGGCGTTGAAATAACCAGGGGAGAAACACAAATAGAAGCAGTCGCACCCAGAGCATCCATGACGTTCTGACACCAGTGTCGTACGCAGATGAGTGCTTCTACCTGCAGTCATTTCAAAGCGCACACCCTATGTACTGGTCCCTCGAATAAACCACCCTTGCCCCATCCGCGTCCTTGGCTCACAACACTGGTGGACCACCTAGCAACTCTTCTGTGTTGTTGAACGTCCACTTCAATCGATATATCGGATGTATAGTGCAAGTCGGTCTCAAAATCCAGTACTAGTCGTATATTAGATAAATCCATTGATCCATCTGTCTCCGTGCTATGTACTAACCGTTTGCTAGTGCTATATGTTTCATTAACTAACAGTAACTTGATAGCTCTACAAAAGCTTGGCTGATGAACTACATACTCCATCATTCTTCGTAGTTCACACGACCATTTTTCACTCACCCACTTATCACGTAGTGTTGCGCTTCATTCTCGATTCCACAATTATACCCGACTAAGTACGAACACTCAGAATTCCGTGCTGGTTGAACGGTTCTCTGGATTTAGGCAAATAGATAAGTTCTGTCCAGATGTCCGCCACAGTTGTGTAAGTACAAGTTTTCCCATCTCTCCCAACCTGAGCAGAATTTTATACACATTTATTCGACGTCGTTTACATCAGATAACTGTGAGGTCTATCGACTCTTCATTCTCGCCACCCTCATATCATCTCTTTCCAGCACTGACTATTAGGTTGAGGATCACCTTGTAAAATGTGGGTGGGTGTAACTACTCAGCTTTTCACCCAATTTTGGGCAGCATTAGGACCATTGTTTTAGAAGCACTTGCGTCAAACGCTTTCTCGTTAATTGGAATCTTTCTCTCTCTTATTGCTTTTTTTTCTGTATTTACATAATTGGCGTATTTTGCTATTCATGCAGATGTTTAATATGTGAATTTGCTTTGTGTCGTCATATGTTGTGTGCTCTGGTCGCGCTTACCTGAGCGTGTTTCTTGCAGATGCGTTGAGAAATACACCACCGCTTTTACCATAGGCTGCTCACACTGAGAACGAATCGACGTTAATAATTAACCAAATCGTTAAAACGGCGGACAGCAGCTGACGTTATAGAGTAGGGGCAGTCGCGAATTGTCTGTACACTGTCAGTTAACTTCCGAACGCCGTGTTATTCGAGATGACGCCTCGGAAAATAAATGATTGACCGGAATCGTATTTATCCGCATTAACTGTAATGATGCATGTAATGATGATGAGGTTGCAAGTAGTTCGGAGAAAAATCGCAGCTGGTTCTGGTACTCCTCTTTAGAGGAACCTGCCACCGGAAGGTCGCCAATATAGGGGTGGACGAAGGCCGAACCCCTTATGGCGCTGTTAATGAACGGCTGGGGGTTTTGGCGGCGTTTTGGAGTTCCAGAGGCTGTGCGTAGAAAAAAAACGGAACGGTGTAATCACCGCTGCCTTGAAGATGTCGTCACCAGCAACTGGTTTATGGTGATAACCGCGAATCAGATCGAGCTTCGAAAACATGCGGGTGAATACGAGGCTAGCAATGATTTCATGAATATGCGGGATATAGTATCTGTCGGGTTGAGTGTACGATTACCTCCACACAGACACCAATCTCCTGAGTTTTAAGGCACCACGTAGACAGACAAAGCTCTGGGGCCATCCAACGAGCGAATGATGTTAAGCTTAGATGTCTGCTCAAACTCAGTAGGCGTCATTCTCCGTCTTGCGGAGTTGAACAACAGGCCTTAGCAAATACCGGTGAACCAGTAACGAGGTAGTGCTGCGTTGTACCGGTTATCGTCGGCAGCAAGGCTGGTTGCGTGAACGCGGTAGAAAGCTGTTGAACGAAAAGAATGTGTTGCGATGGCATGGCGTTGCACGGGACCAACTGAAACCCCATTGGTCAAAGCCCTGATAACTGAGAGGTTCGTCTCACGGTCGACTGGCCGACAGTGCATCGACTAATACGTCGAAGTGGCCCAGAAAATCGGTGCCATTGAGCGGCATCTGGAATTCTGCCGTGGTAAAACCCATCGGAACTTACGACGAAGGTCATATTCAGCACACATGAACGTTGGTTATGAACGGTGATAGACTTACCGTTCCCAGCAGGTAGGGCCGAATGTGTCTGCATGAATCGTTCGTGAGACTTCGGTAGAGGGATAGTGATCAATGCCCCCAGAATGAACGAGGTAGAGAACGCTCGAGTCGTGATCTCGGATGAAGAGTAGACGACTTTTGGGGTCATCAACGTTGGTGCCGGCCGCCTTGTTTCTCTGACCCCCTCGGAGAAGGAATAAGAACTACGACAAAAGCTAGCACAACCACTAATCTTTCGATGGCGCTAGCAGTGGGTGGGGTTGACAGTCTCCATATACACCCGTCACCCCTGGAAGTGGATAATGACGCTGTCCTGTTAGATCTACGATGAGAGGAGTGCAAGCGCATGAAGCTGATATATGGGTTCGTTCATACAGTAAGTCAAGGACAACAGTGCCTCTGGCGCTGATGCTTGGGAGTTCAGTTTCGCGTATGCCTCCCAAATGCGATCAGTGGTGTCGGTTCACTGCAACTGGGCCGCCTGGTGATTGGAGCTGATGATATTTTGCATGTCCCAAGGTAGTCACTGGAACCGAATTTTTTCAAGGCTCCTCGAGCTGTGTTGAATCCTTACATCGTTGCATGTGGCGTAGGGACTGTGGTGGATTCTGGTGGCCTAACTCGGTAGTAATGGGCGACTGGGCGATGCGTCGACTGTCACGTGAGCCGATGCGCTTAGTAGTGACCTCTTTTAGCTGCTCGTACAGTTTCACTGGGCCTGGTAGCTTTGATATGTCGTCCACTCAACCTACGACAGGAGACGGGAGAGCAGCGATCACGTGGTGGAAATTCTTTAGTTCCGTGGTTACATTTCGCGACGCAAAATTGGCCTCCAGGTCTGCAAACGGGCTTCGTGGATTATTCTGTCTGAACATTGCGTTCGGGACAGTAAGTGCACCGACGGAAACGTCTGGCGGACTAAAGGCTTATTCCTGCATAATTCCGACAGTAACAGGAATTGATACTGAATACACAAGTGGAAATGTGGAGGTAACTCAAGTGGGGTGAGCAAAATACACCTTCGCAAAGTCTTAACATTTGCTGGCTCATGAGTTTTTGTACGTTCGTGAACTAAGTTAACGTCTTCCAGGAATGCACGAAAAATACCAGGCGCTGAGTAAAAATACGAATAATTTAGAGAGACTCAACGCATATTATAGGATAATCACGACGGGTATCGACTAGCGCTAAATAACCCCGATACGCTGTAAGGGTTAGGGAGGTTCAGGATCCGACGGTCAAGTGCGTGAACAAGCCGGGGTGTTGTGTGGCGCTATTGACGTGCATAGGCCGACAACCATGCAAACAAGCAAACCTGGTCGCATGCGGCAAGTGGGCGACTGGAAAACATTCCCACTCTCCCCTGTGTAATGTGAACTGGGATTTAGGGAAGGATTTTACGCAGCACGTTGCAGGCGGACGGGAGGAATCTCCAGACCAATGCACTATCACCTGAGGCCGTATTACTTGAAGTCTTGTCTACTCGAGGCATTTTGTCCTGTTCAAAGCTGTAATCATCATCATGTTTTGTGTTCAATGATAAAAGACTTCGAGGATTGAAACGGGGTAGAGTTTACGTGAGAGCGGTTTCCAGCCGTCGGGCGCTTATTTAAGTGTGATTTACGTCGCTCCGGTTTCGTTCAATAGTGAAACACATCGTTTCAAGCTCAACTGTGTAAGCTGCTATCAACTCGCTCGCTAACGACTCAAGCTCACACTAAGTTGCGCGTATTATGACGATCCAATAAATGTCTTCCTCAGCATCGAATGACAGGGAAGACAACTTGTCCCTGAAAAGGTTGATGAGAAGGTGCTCGGAAAATTAGACTCAACATGGTACTAATCGGGTAAGTATATAAGAAGGTTAAATCTCTCGTCTTGATTACAAAAATCCCTAGAAACTGAACCAGGAGTGTGTCGGTGCAACGAAATCGACAACTGGACACCACTCAGCAACGGGAATTGAGCTCACTCCGACAAACTGGTCAGTTGTTGGGCCAGAGCGAAACGACTGTTCGTGTATCGAGAGTTGATAGGATTTATAAGTTAATCAACGAGAAGTATGGGTGTGAAATGCCTAATTTTAGCATTCGGAAATTTACGGAACTCAGACTAAATAAGTGTGAGGGAAACGGTAGCAGTGGCCTGCGTGAGATTAAGGATGAGTAATACAATTTATCTGAGGAGGATAATAAAGCGTGGGGCCATCTATAATCATCCATCAAATAAATTTCGGCCTTCTGAATGAACGTAACAAGGTCAACAGTTACTTCGTTTATTTTGGGGTGGCTAATCTACCAATCGGATAAATGGTGCGTTACACCCAGTGGGGCTGCCCTAGGTATTTTGTCCCAAATACCGTGTGTAGTGACCAGCGGTTGTGTGGCTTCTCTTAGGATCCCGGCTGCAACCGTGCCTTATTGCCTGTTTAATCTGTATGCATGCTTTTATGTACGCCTACTTTAGGAGGCCTGATATGAATTCAATGCCATTCCCTTCCGTCGTGCAACTAATTGCACGCAGCGAATGTTTGCTCCCTTCATAACGACTCATCCGTTCTTTCATCATTCAAGGTCGTTTAATCTGGACCTTCTCAATCGTTGTTTAACACATTCGAAGTTTTAAAACACTTTTCGCCAGGCGCGCTTTCGAGTGCCGCCGAGTGGGCTGGAGCCCACCTCGGGCTCCTTTTCTTTCTTCTTTTGGTTGCTGCTGTTGGTCCCAGATTAGGCTAGAACTAATTGCTTATCATACTCCCTAATACTGCTGAAAATATACGGGTTTTTTCCAAACTTCAACGCGTTTTCTCAGTTCGATGTCGGTTGGGACTACGTTTCGACTTTTCTTCAGGAAAGGCGTCTTAAATTGTTAGTGGATGAGGGTTGAGCGAATATCCACCTGTCCACTACACATGTCAACCCTCCAAAAGCGCTATTCCGTCTGGTCCATTGAGCGGACAAGCCTGGCAGCCTAAATTAATTCTTTTAGATCTGTCGATAAAGTTTCATCCAATGGATTATCATAAATCGCAGAAAGTAATTTAACAGGTACGGTTGTCGCTTTGTCAATTTAAACAACCTGGCCACTCATCTCGGGAGTGCGCTCTATCTGGATATTTCAGTTTTTTGTATTCATGGAAGGTGCTTTCCCACATTCGAGTGCATCCGAAAACATTACGATGGCAATGGCGCTGGCCTTCGCAACGTCAAATAGATGCGTAACATCTAAAAGGGGTTCAACTAAAAACAAAATATCGATTGAGTTGAATTTATTGAAAAACCGTGGGCTGTGGATTGCAAACTTTGAAAGTGCGGATGATCCGCAGCTTACCGTCTGGCACTAGCTCTCAGCCACATGTAATGCCATCAATGTTCCGATCACCAGTACGGACAAAAAAGCACTTCGATCTACGGGGGGCTAAGCTCGCTGAATCACATGTACACGAAAGTGTTGCAAGCGCAACAGTGAAATCGCTGGGACAGATGAACAGGAATGACGTTTCAGAAACTGCGTGTCGTGTGCTGTTTTTCCTCATCCACCAAACTTTGGCAATCTCGTGAAATGGTGAGGAAAACTGAAACAGAAATGCCACTTGCGACGCACTGGCAATGGAACTAGTGAACGCTGCGCTTTCTTAATTAAACATAATTTATTACTGAACTATTTATGAACGTTATTCACAGTCAGCAGCACAACGCTGACCTATTAAGTGAATGAATTTGCACGCATATTAAGCTGTTTCCGTAATACGCACAATAGGTGGGGCCGCATGAAGCACCGAAGGCAGCACACGAAATAGAGGAATGCTTAGGCAGATATCGATTAGGGAGGTGAATATTCTTTTGTTTGATCGGTATCGATGAAGGGAGTCTCAGCTACATTACGTCTAACATTTTTGTATCAATCCATGCGTATGCGTTGATAAGCATATCATTAATGAAACTTTTATGAAATGCTGTTGGTATTCACTTCCGTGTGCATTTCGTATGATACTGATTTTTACAGAGGATATTTCACTGGTGAATATACCGACTAAATTAATTTTAATGTTTTCAGTCATGTGCTGTGTGTACGGTCACTTGATATACACACAATGACTACCATAAGATTATTGGAAGGTGTAAGTAGTATTGTCTAAGTTTGTTGTGTAACGTCTTCCCTGTCTGTGATGCTGTATTGTTTTATCAAATGCGATTGCATTACAGTGGTTCTGAAATGAACGTGGCAAATACGTTAAAAGATTTACAGTTGACTGTGTATAAATTTCCAAGAAACTATCTTTAGATTGATATAAATAAAATTTCTATATCTTCAGTGATACCCTGAAAACTATATATTTGAGGTTATCCAGTTTATGTAGTGGACCTAAACACTGTCAAATTACTCGAGCATGAGCGCGGAGCCAAAATGTGGTAAAAACCAAAGTGAAATGACTCACAGTAGTTCGTGGAGGTGTGTTAGTTTAGAAATCC